>JASDQU010735338.1:207936-241725 GCA_032191745.1 Picea mariana
AAAAAAAAAAAAAACACAACAAAACAAAACAAATGACCACCTTTAACAATTTAGGGCCACTTTTACTTGGCAAGAATTATGAATTTTGGTGTCTCAGAATGATATCCTTTTTAGAAGCAAAAGAGTGATGGGATCTAGTGGAACATGGCTATGTGGATTCAAAACCAACATATCTCTTTTCCATGACCAATCAACAAATAAATGTTGACAAGAACAGAGGAAAATAGAGAATAAGGCCAAATTCTTGATTCAAAGCTCAGTGGATGACTCTACATTCTCAAAGATCACAAGTGTTGTTACCTCAAAACAGGCCAAGGGAATTCTTAGCACATCCTACCAAAGAAATGACAAGGTGAGAATAGTCAAGATGCATACCTTGAGGACACACTTTAAGACTTTAAAGATGACCGAGTCAAAGAATGTTGATCAATTCATGACCAGAGTCATGGGAATAATAAACTAGATCAGGACTGGTGGAACCATCCCATATCACAGGATTGTTGAGAAATTTCTCAGAAGTCTTCCGAAGAAATTTTAGATGGATGTTACAGTCGTCCTTGAATCCAAGGATCTGTCCAAATTTTCAACTGATGAACTAATGGGTTCTCTGCTCCCACATGAGACTAGAGTCAATCTAGAACATGATTCAATGGACCATGCCTTCAAGAGCCAAATATCCTTCAAAGGGAGAGGCAAATACATAGGAAGAGGTCACAGAGGAAGAGGGAGAAGCCCCAAGAACCATCACACACATTATAATCAACAATTCGAGCAATAAAGAGGCGGGGGGAGGAAATCAAATGACAAAGCCATCATACAATGCTATTATTGCAAAAGGTACAGGCACTTCGAATATGAATGCAGGAAGAAGCAAGCAACTCAGAACTTAGGCATAGCACATGTCTCAAATCAGGAAGGAGAAACCTTAGATGGGATGTTTCTCTCTTTCCATAAGTATAGAGAACAACATAATAGACCTCTGGTTGCTGGACAGTGGATGCAACAATCACATGATAGGTAACAAAGATTTAATTTCATGCATTAATTCTTTTGTCTCTCCTGATATTACACTTGGAGATGACTCTTTAGTCAAATTCCAAGGAAAATGAATTGTCTTTGTTTTGACTAAACAAGATGTAAAGAAAGACATACATGATGTCTATCATGTTCCAAATATGAAACATAATTTGTTAAGTGTAGGACAACTAATGGAACATGGCTATAAGGTAATTTTTGAAGGATCATCTTATAGGATCTATGACAAACCTCCTATAAGAAAAAATATTTTTGAAATCTATATGACTATGAATAGGATGTTTCCCCTGACTCTTAGAACTACAAATCTGACACAACAATATGTAAAAAGTGCATCCACTGCCAATGAAACTATGTTATGGAATGAAAGAATTGGACATATACCCTTTTAGAGTCTAAGTCTCTTGCAGAAGCACTCCATGGTCAAAGGTCTACTTATCTTCAAAGAGAAAAATCCCCCATGTAAGTCTTTCATTTGTGGTAAACATACAAGACCTAGTTTTCCACAATCCTTCAATTGAGCCAAACAACACTTAGAGTTGGTTCACACCGACGTATGTGGACGAATGAAAACAAAGTCACTAGGTGACAACATTTACTTTCTAACATTCATTGATGATTTTAGTAAGAAAATATGGATTTATTTCCTCAAACACAAGTTTGAAACCTTTGCAAACTTCAAGGAATTGAAGGCTCAAAATGAAAAATAGAGCGGGAAGTATGTAAAAATACTCAGATTAGGTGGAGGAGGTCAGTATTTTTCCAAATAATTTGCTTTTCAAGTCACAAGGAATCATCATGCAAACCACAACTAGTTATACTCCACAACAAAATGGAGTGGCTCAGAGGAAAAATCAGACTATAATGAACATGGCAAGGAGCATGCTCAAGGAGAAATGTCTGTCAAATTTATTTTTGGTTGAATTTTTAGCATGTTTAGTCTATCTTCTAAATCGATCACCAACCACTAGTGTCAAAATGAAAGTCCCTGAAGAAGCATGGAGTGGGAAAAAGTTGAATGTCTCTCATCTCATAACCTTTGGCTTCATTGCATTTGCTCACATCCCTTTTGAATTAAGGAAAAAGATTGATGATGGAAGTGAGAAATGTTTTTTTATTGGCTACAATGAAACATCTAAATCTTACCATTTGTACAATCCAATTTCAAATAAAAGTATTCTCAACAGAGATGTAAAATTTAAGGAGAATCAGTGTTGGAGTGAGTCTGAAAATTGCCCTATGGATAGGAAAAATCTATTGTTGCAACTTCTTGAACACACGGAAAATTCAGGACAAAAAAAAATCATCATGTCCTTCCACGATTGCAAGTACAAGGACAACCTGAAATCTCCCAAAGTATCTCTTCTTCAATCATAAATTCATCACCTGAAGTCCAAAATCAAAGAACTCGGAGCTTGAAAAAGATACATCAGAAATTGGATGATGTTAATCAACAAAACCTTTTTTCCTTATTATCATGCCAGCCCACATCTTTCAAATAGAAAACTAGGGAGCCACATTAGGTTCAAGCCATGAACCAAGAAATTTACTCTTTTGAGAATAACAAGACATGGGATATTGTCAATCTACCAAGGCATAAGACCAACATTGGTGTCAAATGAGTTTACAATACTAAACTCAATGAAAAGGGACAGATTGAAAAACAAAACAAAGACTTGTTGCAAACAAATTCTCTCAACAACCAGGCATTGATTGTGGTGAAACCTTTTCTCCAGTATCAATCTTGGATACTGTAAGGACCCTTCTATCCATAGCATATCAACATGAATGGAAATTATACCAGATGGATGTCAAAACAGATTTCTTGATTGGAGTCCTAGAAGAAGAAGTATATGTGGATCAACCACTAGGATTTGAAGTCAAAGAGTAGCAAGCCAAAGCATATCGGTTGAAGAAATGAGGCAACACTCTACACCAAAACAGATCAAAAACGTAAAACTTTGATTGTATGCATGTATGTTGATGGTATGATATAAACTGGAAATCTTCACGTAGATAGTTTTAAGCATGTGTTGGCACAGGGGCAGACCCAGCGTTCAACGCTACAACAATGCACCAACAAAACTCTAA
The DNA here is from genome assembly GCA_032191745.1 of Picea mariana. Taxonomy (NCBI): domain Eukaryota; kingdom Viridiplantae; phylum Streptophyta; class Pinopsida; order Pinales; family Pinaceae; genus Picea; species Picea mariana. The sequence continues at coordinate 211,063 of JASDQU010735338.1, forward strand.
CTATCAGCCCTTTCAATAAAACCTGCAAAGTAGATGATGTATCACTCGAGGTAGAGGTAGGGGTGGTTGCAGGACTCAAGTGTCTATAACCTTAGCTGGGACACAGATTTGTGATTGTAATACTTAACAGAGCAATTATCACCGATAGTTCATCAATATTTAACCACTATCTGTTGCGTAGATAAAACAAAGAATCACATCATTCACTCATATATGATGTATCTAAGCACTTATCATAAAGAGGTAGATTAAATCTAGAAGATTCAAGGACTAAGCACATTCACATAGGTCATATCTACATCCATATACATCATTAGCACAAAGAATAAGCAGATCTATCTATCTATATCAAAGCACTTAGCAAGTAAAGACATAAACACATCAAGACATCGTACAAAGCAGAAAAACATAGTATTTACGTGGTTCACTCCCATCTTGGGGCTACGTCCACCAACTCTTATTCTTTATTATCTTCGTCAAGCTTCTTATAGGCACATAGCATCAAAATCCTACTCCGCAGAAGATAGGAGATGTGTGCACACTCCGCCAGATCCTCCTTCTTCGAGCTAGGGTACAACACCAAACCTTTTTACAATTAATTTTATGTAAGTTTGCAAGTCTCACATAGTATGCACAAAGAAATTACAATCTTTCAATCACATAGATCTAGAACTTAGCCATTCGCCTAACATCACATAGATGCATCTCCTCTTATTACATTTCCTAGACATCTATTTATACATTACAAAATAGGCCTAACATGGGTAAACCCATGGGCCGACATCCCATACCCGTTACATAATCCCAAATCCCAAAGAAGACCCAAAAAGGGGTCGAGATCCCATGATCTTTTCTTCGTCTTGTGCTCCACTTTCGAAAGGCTTTCGAAGTCCCAAAATATGTCAAACTTGACCAATGATCTCCCAAAACTTTGTCAAGGGCCAACAGGTCCCCAACACTCACCTGTGACTCGTCCCTAGTCACTCTAAGCTAGGTAGTTCTTCTTCGAAAGCCTCGATCTTGGCTTGAGATGCTTCAACTTATTGTTGTTCCATGGCCTCTTGTGCAATGAACTCTTGGATGACTACCTCATTCACAGGATCCTCTAGGCATTGTTCAGCTACAATAACAACATTCTCCATTTATCCTCCGCGGCCTTCAACCTTTGTGACCAATTGGTAGGCCTTATCTTGTACAGGTTGGAGCTGTTGAGTTACTTTAATAACTTTTCTCTGGATAGTGTGGATCTATTGGTGGGCGGTGTGTTTCTCTTGGGAGTGTTTCATTATTTCCATGACTGGTAGGGGCTTCAGATGCACTTGTATCATTTCGTCTTGATACTTCACCTCTTCGAGATGCGACTCTAGTGCCTTTAGTTATGGATTCTCTGTGAGTTTCTCGTAGGTCTCGGAACTTCAATCGATGAGTTTCTTACATTCCATAGCAAGGGATTTTATTCACTCAACTGCGCTTCGATCAGTTTCTTCTCTTTAATCCCTTACACCCTATGGAGTCTCAGGCACTGTGTGGAGCTCTAAGTCTTCTATGCGTTGTTGTAATTGTTGGATGGCTTATGTGAGCTGCTCCACTTGCTGTGTGACTTAATCCTCTACCTTTATTTCTACGACTGTCATAGAGAAAAGTTCTCTACTGACCGGTTCTTTTACTTCAAGTTGCTCTCGGAGAAACTGTTCTTTTCCTTGCTGCATCTGCGATTTTTCTTTATCTAAATTCGCTTAGAGAGAAAAATTTTCCTGTTCTGCAACTCGGCGTTGTTAGACAAGTACTCCTTGTACTTGTGTCAAATCCTAGGTGGCTTGTTCTGTTTCTTCATGTGCTTGTCGAAGTCAAGCTTTAACTGTATCAGCTAGTCGGTGGAGTTGGGTTGTCTCATCTCCCAACTCTGGTTCTCCCGACACAGTGGAGACTGTGCGACTAGACTAAAGGGCATGCTATACCCCTCAGAGTTCGACTTCGATCCTATCATACATTTCTTCATGCTTCACCATTTTTTTCTCTTCTAGTTCCAACGAGGCGTCATTGAGGGTTGCGATGATGAAATCAAAATCATCAGAGGTGAGGACGGTCTGCATCTAGGTCATGGTGGATTTTGACTCATTCCGGGAAGAAGGTTTCAGGGGGGAAATGTTCCTCTTATTTGATGGTCGACCTCGTCTCTAGGTGGTGTTACTTCGATGGGACTATGTTTAGCATCTACTTTATCACCACCCCCTCGGTCAATTGACATGGAAGCAGTCTTCCCTAAGGTTTCGCTTAAGTTTTGGACCTCCTCAGTCTTCTTTTGCCTATTGGTTCTGGGTGTATTTTGTTATTTATGGGTGTCCTCTGGGCTGTCAATATCAAATATCTCTGCGGGGATGGTAGGGATAAGGAGGTCAGGAGACCATTCCTTAGTGATTTTCTCAAGGTCTTATTCTATAATATTATAATATGTCTGGAGCTACTCTTTATGTTCATATTCCCACGTTATAATGTAGATGAAGTCTCATTCTGTGTTGAACTTCATCAGTGGTCAAAAAATTTGTAATGTGTTTAGAGTCATGCGAGGCTGGGCTTTGATGGATCTCTTTATCTAGAGGTAGTATGTATGGAACACAACATTCGACTGCCAATGTTTGTTCATATATTTTAAATACCACAGGGTAGCGAACTTCGTGGCAACAGGTTCGAACGACTCTATTTCTGGGAAGGTCGCTCCTTCCGACATCTCCCAAGAAACAAATGCAATGAGGACCACGAGCCAGCTAAAATGGAATTCGTAACCCTAGTCCTGGGTATCTTGATAATCTAGTTCCAACTGGTTAACTAGGTACTTCACCTAGTTCATTTGTAGGCCTCTCGCACACTTCCCTGCAAGGTCAATGACAAAGCCAGTGACCTGCGTAGGTTAATTATTTCTTACTGAATTTTTAGCTATTAGTTGACATGTGAGGTGCATTGTGCCGCTCTGGATCGACACTACCTTGTAGCCTCTTATTCCCTTCTCAACATCGTCATAGGTGTCCTTGATATTCTATGCAATTGTGTGATTTGTAGCTTTTCCTGGATAAAAGTCTTGTGGGTCAGATCCTTGCATACTTAGGCCTATGGTCCTGTGGATCAATGTTGGGTCAACTGTAATGTGACAATCTAGACATATGTAGCCGCCATGGTAACACGATAATAGTATCTTGACATAGGCATTAACTTCTTGGTGTCTTCTGAAGTGTGGTATTTTCATGATGTTCAACATGATGGACTGCGCGAGGTTCATTGTCCACGACTGGGGAATGATATTTGAATTTTTCCCTTTAGTTCTAGTTAGGTACTTGTATGGGGAGAGCATACCCTAGATCTTGCAATCTTCAAGGTTGAATTCACTGAACTATAGTTCTTTTATCTTATCCTGGTCTGTTAAAACTATGCATATCCCCTTTGGGAGGTACGCAGTCATTATGGTGTACTCGAAATCTCTTAGTACACTATCACGATTCACCATGACAGCCAGAGGCGGGATGTAATTGGGAAAGATGGTTGGAATCATTTTTTCATTTGTGAGGTCGTCTTTATGCTTGGTTCTCTTTTCTGCTGATGGTCGGGATGGTCCATCTCCGCGAGCAGTCGACGAGGAGGCTTGCACCGTCCTCGTAGATGAAGCTTGGATACCTTCAAACATCGACATGACTCTTTCAGTCATGAGGTTGATGATAACTTATTCAACAACTTTTTCTGTAGCGCTAAACTCATCTGACATACACGCTCGAGGTTGAAAATATCAGGTTCGGGGAGTAACTTAGACACTCTAATGGGATAGCAGGAAATAACACAATGATCACTATGTAAAATAAATGGGTCGGGCTTAGATTCATGGTTAGAAAAAAAATTCTCGGTGCATGGTGCGATGGGATAAATAGAAAACTTGGCAAAAAATCTCTTGCAACAGGCGAGACGCCTTCATTAACTTTGTTATGTCCATTACAGTGCAGTCCAATGGTCTGGTGGCAAAGCATAAATTCCTTTCTACCCATTCGGGGGGCGGTCGAATGGTTATATTGGTCCCAATGACTATATTGCTTTGCCATGGTGAAGTTCCATGTGACGTTGTTCTGTTATCCCGACAAAGCTCCAATTTTGCAAATTTTCCTTCTGCGAAGTTCCCTCTAGAACCTTCTATAGCATGTTGATCTTAGCTCTCTTCTTACTTAGCTTCCTAGTTTTTTTTCCAATGATCTTTGTATCAGTATTCCTTTTTCCATTCTGATTCTTATCTACTTTTGGCATGGTTACTTTGTGTTGTTGAGATTCTTTCCTAATATTCGAGGGTGATACTTCTTCTTTATATGGAATAGGTACTTCAATCTTCTGTGGGTGTTCTAGTGTTCTTGCAACTTCGACATCCAGGTCTCTGGTGTTAAATAGCTTCGATCTATTCTACTATTCTTCAATCTAGTGTGTGATCCTTCTAGTCATAAAATATTTTAACTCTTGCTTATTCTGCTCTAAAACTTCTTCTTCTTCTTTCCTTTTGGCCTATTCTCTTTCGATCCAAGGTTTTCCTAGTAACATGGTAAATGGAGCATTGTTCTCAATGAATTTAATAATCTCAAAATATTCCTTTGTCGAAGTTCCATTGGCATTCATAGATATCTTAGTGATATTTCCACATACATTTATTAGCGTTCCTCTAAATAGCCCTATTCCTCCCAATGAAGGAGTCATAGAAGGCTTCCCTAGAAGTTCCCAATTTCTTTGTGTCATGATATTCACCTGTGTTTCCTCATCTAGAACACAGTCAAAGTTGAAGTCTCTTATTATTGTTTCAAGGAATTGTTTTTCTTTGAAGATCTCTGATAAGCGGACATGTCAGTGGTCATTCACGGTTTCTTTTATCTGTAGCAATACTTTCTATGATTCTTTCTGGGGTTCTTCCATTTCTGGATCTGCCTTAGGGTTTTCTTGTCTCATGTTCATTTCTTCAAGATTAGAAATCATTCTAGGGTAAGCCAATACTTCATGGTCCATAGCTTTGCAAAAAATACAACTAGATCTTCTCCCAGGGAATTCCTTAGCAAGATGTCTCGGTTTTCTACAACTGTAAGAGAGGGTTAATCCTCTATTTCTTTTAAATGATCCCTATATCTTTTTGTACTGTGGGCTAGGATCATAGTAGCTAACCTACAAACATTTCTTTATAGGATCCTACATACACTTGTTAATCCAAACATTCTTTCTATGCATAGGTATAATATATCTTTCATTATTCTTATCAGGTCTATGCATATCAAACCTTCTTTCATCTATTAGTGCCCTATTTTTCAATCTATGACAGAATCTATCAAACATACCTGGATCCATACTTATGAAACAAAATTTTCCACTTATCTTACTTCTACAAAGCATAAAGCTTTCAGATCTAAAACATTTCACTATTCTTACCTTTATCAGGGCACAGAGCTTGCAGATCTTGAACTTTTCACTATTCTTACCTTTATGAGAGCAAAAATATTGCATATATTACCTCTTTTCTTCACATTTGACCTCTTTTCTTCAGGTCTGACCTCTTTTCATCAGATCAGGCTCTTCCTTTAGCATAGAGATTTATAAATCAAGTAGAATATTGTGCACTAGAGTGACATATATATGCATATAGCTTCCACAGTTTCAGTTCGGATCTTTTCACAAAGCTTCTTCTTCCTTAGTTCCCAGCAATCACAATTTCAGGACTTGGCAACATAACCATTTCTTGGCATAGGGGCAGACCCAGAGTTCAATGTTGCAACAACGCACCAACGAAACCCAAACTATCGGCCCTTTCGGAAACACCTGTGAAGCAGATGAATTCTCACCTGAGGTAGAGGTAGGGGTGGTTGTAGGAATTAGGTGTCTACAACCTTAGCTAGCACACAACTATGTGATTTTAATACTTAACAGAGCACTTAGCACTGATAGTTCATCAATATTTAACAACTATCTACTGCGTAGATAAAACAGAGCATCGCGTCATTCACTCAGATCTGAAGTATATAAGAAGTTATCATAAAGAGGTAGACTAAATCTATCATATTCAAGCACTAAGAACATTCACATAGGTCAGATATACATCCATATACATCATTAGCACAAGGCATAAGAAAATATATCTATCTATATCAAATCACTTAGCAAGTAAAGACATAAACACATCAAGACATCACACAAATAAAAAAAAACACAGTATATACGTGGTTCAACCCCACCCTGGGGCTACATCCACCAACTCTTATTCTTTATTATCTTTGTCAAGATTCTTACAGGCACATAGAATCAAAATCCTACTCCGCAGAAGATAAGAGATCTACACGCACTCTGCGAGATCCTCCTTCTTAGAGCTAGGGTACAACACCAAGTCTTCTTACAATTTCTTTCACGTAACTCTGCAAGTCTCACACAGTATGCACAAAGCACTTACAATCCTTCAATCACATATATCTAACACTTAGCCATTTGTCTAACATCGCATAGATGCATCTCCTCTCCTTACGTTTCCTAGACATCTATTTATACATTACAAAATAGTCCTAACATGGGTAAACCCATGGGCTGACATCCCATACCCATTACATAATCCCAAATCTCAAAAAGGACCCAAAAAGGGGGCAAGATCCCACGATCTCTTCTTCATCTTGCACTCCACTTTTGACAAGCTGTTGAAGTCCCAAAATAAGTCAAACTTGACCAAGGATCTCCCAAAACTTGATTAAGGGACAACAACATGCCATACAATATTAATTTGAGATGACATATCTTGGCATAATGAAATATTTTTTGGGGATTAAGGTTGATCAATCATCCAAAGGCATGTTTTCCTATCAACAAAAGTATGCTACAGACATCATCAAAATATTATCTATGGAAGACTGCAATCTAGGAGAAACTCCTATACCCCTAGGCACAAAATTGAGCAAGAAAGATGAAGGCCCTACTGTAGATTCTAATTTATATAAAATTTTAGTACGCATATTTTTGTATCTTACAACTGCTAGCCCTGATATTATGTATGCAACCAACTTTGTTTCGAGGTTCATGGAATCTCCCAAATATTCTGACTAGAAAATGGCCAAAAGGATTATGAGATATGTTGCATTCACACTCAATTTTGGATTATGGTACCCTCAGTCTGAAGATGATCATCTTTCTGGATACACTCTTAGTGTTTTTGTAGGCAACCTAGATGAACAAAAAACACTTAAGGATATGATTTTCACTTGGGCATGAATCTGATTTCTTAGGCATCAAAGAAGCATCCCATTGTCTCCATATCTTCTATAGAGTCAAAGTATGTCACTACTACCTCAACTTCATTTCAAGTTGTGTATTTGCGAATATTATTGAATGATATGTCACATATAGAAAATGAGCCAACTCCCATTTCCTATGACAAAACTTCACCAATTTCCTTGTCGCAAAACCATGTTTTTGACAATAAGAGCAAACACATCGACACTCTCTATCACTTCATAGGAGAGCTAGTCAACAATGGTTCTTTATCTCTTAAATTTTGTGTCTCACGAGATAAGCTCCTAGACATATTTACAAAGCCATTGGGAAAAACTATGTTTGATTTCCAATGACAACACTTGGGTATTTTGAGTGTTGATGCTTGTAACCGTTGAGTTTAACAGGGAGTGTTAATTATAAACTCCAAACGTTAGATGATTCTACTCTGCCATGTATTTTGGAAAACTATACTATTTTGTTGTTTGATCCTTTCTTGTTGTATATTGATTATTAGGATTTCGCTATATGTTCAATTCTTTAGCTAATACAAAGTGCGCTCCAGACATTCCACTTTTTTCTGATTCTCTATTTTCTCTATCTCTCTTACTCTGTCTGTGCATTTTTTCAAGTGATTGTCCTTCCATTTCAAATGATTTGTTTTTTCCTCTAGTTTCAAAAATGAAAAAGAATAAATTCACCATTTACATGGCTTTATATGAAGTTTTATTTCCTTATATCTATACTGTACTACAGTGGAGAAGTTAGTGAGCAGATTATCTCAATTGGTGCTTGTAATATGGATATTTGTAGTTTTGATTTTGACATCTAGTTATACATCCAGTTTGACAATTATTCTCATAGTTCAAAAACTGAATCATGTTGTTAAATATGTTGATTCTCTCCAAGCCAGTGGAGTACCAGTAGGGTATCAGGACGACTCTTTTGTAGGTGAATACCTACAGGAGAACTTTAACATATCCCCAAAAAATCTTAGAACATTTTTTTTGGTTGAAATAATTTCTACCAACCTCATTAAAAATAGAACCTTTTACCAACCTCCTGCAACTATTCATGCATCGACATGTCCACTGACACTTCCACTGACAATTGAAAATTTTTCTAGCTCCATGAATTCTCTGGATCTTGAGGATCCTTCCAAATACCTCTATAAATAATAGGTTGTTGTACTCTCTTTCACAAGGAAATATCAAATATTTATTTTGATTTTAGTTTGGTGTGTCTTTCTTCCTCTTCCCACTTCATTGTGGTATAAGAGCTAGGCAGATCTAGAAAGATTAAGCTAGTTTGTTGTTCGTTGTCTATGTGTGATAAGGATAAAATCGATTTGCGTTGAGAAGTGAAGGATGTAATCGTAGTGAAGGATGGATTCATATATCTAAGAATTGAATCTTTATATCGTGTGGATTATCAAAATCTGATAGCTAATGTGCCAACCGAAAGCTACGATGAATACCCTCTCTTAGGGATTTACACGTATTTGAGTTTGGAGCCCATGTTTATGGAGGTCCTACTGCATATCTTGGAGCGTATTCACTGTTTCGGTAGTTTTTATTAAAAATTTCTATCATGGTTTTACTTAACTAAATTCTATCTGCATAAGGGGTTCAGATTAATCGACTTGTTCAGAATTGACTTGTTAAGTAATTTGGTCTATTTAAGTAATTTGGTCTATTTGTTGATAGTTTGGATTTGAATCAAAATTATTCACATATTTTTTGCATAAAGTTTGGAGGTTTCTTATGACATTTTTTTTTGAATTTCCATGTGAATATATTTATATATAAAAGGGGAAAAATTGATAGTTGACTCTCTTATTGTATAGAGTTGAGGGTCGCAAGACTATTAAGAATAATCCTTGGGGGTGTTGAAGGTTTTGTGTTTGATCTACTTGTGTGTTGTGTGGAAGAACTCCAAGACATTCACTGGAGAAGGGAGCCGTTAAGGAAGAGATCCAAAGAATATTTGCGTAGAAGTGATATATGAAGAGCACTCGCCCTGTGTTACCATAGTATTTCATCTATTTTGTTGAAATTTTTTTACAAGGATTGTCCTTAGGGATTGGTTTTTTTAAAGAATGGCATAAGGCATGTATCAAAACCTATGATTATAATATTTTATGGAAAAAATTATAATAATTGGGTGTCTAGAATGAAATTAACATTTGATTCATATGAGCTTTCAAACATAGTGAATATTGGTTATACTGAACCACAAGATGAGTCTACTTTGAGTGTTAGTGAAAAACAAAATCTTGATGAAAATAGGCAAAAGAATAAAATGGATTTGCATATAATTGGACAAGCATTGGATGATTATGTTTCTAGAAGGATTAAACCAACCACTATATCCAAGAAAACATGGGACATTCTAGAGAAAAATTATCAAGGTACTAGTAATGTAAAAATTGCCAAACTCCAAGCACATAGAAGAGAATTTGAAGACTTGCAAATGAAAGAGTTTGATTCAATAGATCAATTTACATATCGTATTACAGAATTGGTTAATAAAATATGACAAAATGGTGTTGATATAGAAGAAAAAATGGTGGTAGAAAAGGTTTTAAGAAGTTTCCCTAGAAAATTTGATGCAATTGTTGTGGTAATTAAGGAATCTAAAAATTTGACTACATATTCTATGGATGAGTTGGTTGGTTCCTTGAAACATTATGAAGATAGATTGAAAAGGAATGAAAATTCTTCATTGGAGCATGCATTCAAAACAAAAATGACATTTGTCAGAGGTAGTGTAAGAGGAAATATGGAATTTAGAGGAAGAGGAATAAATAATTTTCAAAGAGAAGAAAGAAAGGATCCACATCCAGGAGAAAGGAGAAATCAAAATTCCGGTCCAAGGGAAAGAAATAACAATCATGCATCACAAAGGTATTCCAAATCAACGATTCATTGTTATTACTACAAGAAGTATGGTCACTTTGAAAATGAATGCCAAAAGAAACAAGAAGATATGGGAAAACAAAATGAAAATTTCTTGGAGTAGTTCTGAGATATTATTTATTACATGTCATGTAGGTCAAGAAAATGCAAGTAACATCTAGTTTATTAAGAGTGGTTGTAGTAATCATATGACTGGAACTAAAGAGTTGTTTGAGAATTTGGATACATCACTTAAATCTAAAATTAAATTGGGTAATGATAACATTGTAGAAGTCATGGGAAAAGATGTAATTACTGTAATAACAAATACTGGAAAGAAAACTATTCCTGAAGTTTATTTTGTACCTAGTTTGAAGCATAATATCATAAGTGTGGGACAACTTACTCAAAAGGGTTATCAAGTTTATTTTGAAAATAATGTATGCACTATATTTGATATTCCTCCTAGTAAAATGGTGATTGCAAAGGATGAAATGACAAACAACATAATGTTCCTACTTCGCATGAAAAGTGAAATGATGGAGAAAATTGGATCAAGTTTCAAGGCATCAAGACAAGATCAAGCATGGGTATGGAACTTGGGTATGGAACTTGAGGTATGGTCATCTAAATTTCAAAGGATTGTGTCTTTTTCAAAGAAATGAAATGGTAATAGGTTTACCACCTACTAAAGAACCAATAAGTTCATGTGAAAGTTGTATTTTGGTCAAGCAACATAGGAAAATATTTCGAAAAGAAAGGTCATATAGAGTTTGGGCACCCTTAGAAATTAGGCATAAAGGTTTATGTGGTCAAATGAAAACACCATAATTAGGGGGAAGAATACATTTCATAACACAGTCAATGTTGAAGTCTCTTATTCTTGCTTCAAGGCATTATTTTTCTTTGAAGATCTCTGATAAGATGACATGTCGGTGGGCATTCAAGGTTTCTTTTATCTGTAGTGATACCTTCTTTGATTCTTTCTAGGGTTTTTCCATTTCTGGATTTGCCTTAGGTTTTTCTTGTCTCATGTTCATTCCTTCAATCTTAGCAATCATTGTAGGGTCATACAATACTTCATGGTCCATAGATTTGCAACAAAGACAACTAGGTCTTCTCCCAAGGAATTCCTTAGCAAGATGTCTCGGTTTTCTACAACTGTAACAGAGGGTTAATATATATATAACCCATTTTACCAAGAATGTTCACGACGAGTATTATCATATATAATAAAAATAACACCGAACTTGATCATATTTTGTCAAAGAAAAAGAGACTTCCTTCTCCTTTTCATTCTGGTCATGAGAATAATGGACAACAACTCACTGTGAGGAAAACCGCTTTACCCACCAAAACTACAAGCAAACTCTAAACAAGCATCCATAACAATGGAATCTCATAGTGAGGAAACCTCCTTAGTCCCAAAATTCACAGAGAAAACTCAAAACCAATGTCTCGAACAAAGGAAGAGACCTTGAGCCTATCACTGTACTAAACTTCAGGAAATTTGATACAAAAGGTGGTGTAACCATGTGATTTGAAGGATGTGGAAGCATACAAAAATTTCATACTCTACTAACACTGGTTATATGTACTACAAAGTTTGTCAAGAGTAATTATAACCCCACTTTAACATATTATATTAGAGGAATGGTAATCCTCGAAGGCCATGCTATTCATTTTGAGGCTTAAAATTGGATAGTTTAAGAACTAGGTAAAGTAAACCTCGATTTTCGATTAATGGGGAGACTTTAATATTTGTTTAAGACTAAGGCATTGAAGTTAATTGTTTAAAGGTCACTCTTGAGAGAAAAACAAAGGAGGAGATAATAATATTAATTTGATTTAATTTTCATGGTTCCAGTGTATTAACCTTTGAAGAAGACTTGTATGATATTCAAATGTTAGGAAGTGAAACAAAGTAATGGTCTTGGTAAAATACGATACTAAAGGTACTAATAATGTCATCACATATCGATGCAAACAATGACATAAGTGTTAGTTTTAGAACCTTAAAGATTTATTTATTTTTTTGTAATTTTAAGAGGTAAATTACATATGGTATCAGAGTTGTAGGTTACAACACTTAGGCCTGAGTGAATCACCAAAAAATTATAATGTTGATGAAAAATCTAACAAAACGATTTTTCATTATTAGAAACAAAATATTTTAATTTTTTTTATTAATATGTCTGCTCAAAATGGAGGAGAAGGAAGACATGAAGGAAATAATAATTAAGAGCCTTCTAGAAACCAGAACATCACAGCGAAGGTATTCAACAACCCAAGTGTTAGAAACAATGAGGAATCTTATTGTATAATTGCAAACATTCAAGGTTGATAATGAAAAACTAAAGAAAGAACAAGAATATCAATAGGAAATAAATGAGATGTTGTTACAAATAATAAAAAAGAACAATATCCCAAAGAATAATGAAGGGGATAAGGAAGTTAGTAAAAACTCCTCAAAGGATTCTAGCCATGGAACAAAGAAAGAAAACAACTCTTCTGATGACACACATATGACTAAAAACAGAGTATCTACAATACGGAAAAGAAAAAAGATGGACCACTTAGATGGTGAATTTAAGAAAATATAACCTTCAACATTTGATGGAGAGTCTATAACTAGTGAAAAGGGAGAAGCTTGGTTACTTGACATAAGGAAGTACTTCCAGATTTACAACTACTCTAGTAATATGAAAGTAGGAATGGCTATCTACAATCTGAAAGGTAAAGCTAGTATATGGTGGAAATATTTAAAGTTATCGAAAGGACTAAAGGATAAGAAAATGGAATGGGAAGAATTTAAGAAGTATTTTAGAAAAAAATACCTGTCTGAAAGTTATTATGAGAGAAAAATCAAAGAGTTCTATGAGATGAAGTTAGGAAAAATGTATATGGAGGATTTAGTTACAAATTTTTTGGAATTGTTGAGATTTGTTTCTTATATAAAATATGAAAAGGTACAAAATTTGAAAGGTTTTTAAGTTGTTTACCTCAGTCATATAAGGACAGAATAAAATTTGATAACCCAAAAACCTTGAATGAAGTACTGCAAAAGTCGAGAATATGCTATGAATAGTACAAACAAGGATATGGAAATCCAAAATCATGGAGAGAAAATAAGCAATAGAATCTCAATCAAAGGTAAAAGGGATTCAAACCCTCACCATTTCATAATATGTCCAAAGGACATCAAGAACTTAACTCCTTCAGAAGCTCACCACAAGTACAGGGAAACAAGCCAGTTAATATGGGATTCAAGAAAACAACGGATAATCCTAGAGAACCATTGAAATGTTGGGGATGTGGTGAACCACATTTGTTGAGAAATTGTCCCTATAGAAATGTTGCAAACAAGACTATTTAGAACATATAAGAATCTTCAATAGTTGTAGATATCGGAAAAATTATTCATAGAATCAACGCAGCTTTGGATGGAAGGAAAGAAGATCATCAATCCAGTATTATGGAGATTGAAGGTAAAATTATTGACATAAAAGTATCTATTTTAATTGACCCATGAGCTAGTTTAAGTTATGTTACCACAACTTTGGTACACTCAAATAAGCTAAAAAAGGTAAACCATACTAAATACCTGTTAGTACAATTAGCAACAGGAACAACAAGGAAGGTAACAAAACTCATTCATGAATGTGAGTTGAATATCAATGGTCAGGTTACAAAGGTAAACTTGAATGTATTAACGTTAGGATCATATGATCCAAAATGGATCTCATAACCAAAATGTGTCCAGGAAGGCCTTAAAATAAAATATAACAATCAGATGAAACTAGCACCATTGCGTCCATCTCGTCACGTTGATTCCGACCATATAATGTTTCCCTCAAACAGACGTCATATGAGAAAGTTATCACATTCTGATCAAATTGCCAAACATGCAAAAAGTCAACTGGTCAAATTCAACACTGATGTCAGTAGATACGACAGGTGACGTCAGCATGACTTCATGCTGAAGTGGCTTCACTAGGAGGTGACATGTGTCACTCGATTTTGACACTTTCTAGATGAGTTGGCACTGTACATATTTGACATGTGTCATCATATGGATGACACGTGGCAGTTCGTACAGTGACATGGCCCAATGACAGGTGGACACGTGGTTATACGGATGACATATGGGTGTACGATAAGTTGATGTGGAAGTGACACATAGTAGGTGATTGGACTGTATGGTAAATAACGTGGTAGTACATATTGACACATGGCATTACGATAGGGTGACATGGAAATGACACATGGTGGGTGATTGGCCTATATGGAGGTGATGTGGTAGGCTGACTGGATGTTGGCTATGCCACTAGCTGGGTAGTCTGAGCCAATAGCAGGGTGACATGTGGCCCAATCATAGGGCACAACGTGGTACCTCATATTTTCCCAAGGTTCATTGGGTAAAAGGTTTGTTCTGCCTCCGAGGGAATCACACCTGAGACCTCTGGGCATGTTAACGACTTAACAAACCAGGTGTTGCCACCTCCACTATCCTTGTTTCTTATTTATGAAACGACGCATTTTAGTTTTAAAATGATAGTGGCGGGATTTCAGGGATAACCCCAGGTTGGTGGGGGCCATCCCCATCCAACCAAGGGCTAGAGACTAGGAGCCATCCGAATCGAGGGGCGTGTGGAGGTATAGAGCAGGGCCATATGACCATGCGCATACAACTAGGAGTTGGAACTGGGGGCTAAATACTAGCGCTAGCCATCCCAATGCCACATGGAGAGCTCGCATGCAACCAGCGGCCCAGATGAAGGGGTTTTCACCCAAGTTTTTCCCATTTTTTGTTTTTTAACTATATGTTATGATTTTTAGTGGATTTTTAGCCTGTTTTGGGAGATTTTTTCCATTATTGGAGGATTTAGAGCCCTTTTTGAGACCATATCTTGGGGGGAAGTTGGGAGTTTGTTGTCAAATTCAAACCTATATAAATTGGAGGTTCTTAGAATCCTTATATATGTTTAGAGAAGGATAAATGTTGAGGAATTTGACATTCAAAGCCATTTTTATGCAGGGAAGCTATTGAGTAGAGAAACTTTGTGGGCCATTTCTAGGAGATTCGTTCATCCATTTTCAATGTCGTCAGTTTTGTTGGGTTCTTGCGGTATAGAAGGACACATCCAAACAAATTTTTAATCCATTTGACTCTTTCTTGATGTAATTTTGAATCTTTGAAGAGAAATACGAAATCCTCACCCACTGAGACAAAGGCCCGGAGATGTAGGCGATATTTCCGAACTTCATTAACAAATTTTGTTGTTATGGTTTATTGATTCTTTGTGATTATTTCCATATCTGTATATATTATTATGGCTTCCATGTTACATAATTAATTTTTCCTCTTTCTTCAATTCCTAAATGGTTAATGAAATCACTCTTTAAAAACTTAACCATAGTCTTTAAAGATCTTTTCGGATCAAGTGGTGTCAAAGCTAGTTGACGGTTGGTTTTTGGGTTTGCATGATTACCAGGGAAAAGCTAAATCGTGGTGAAGGTGAGCTTGTTGAAGAGAATCCTGAGATTGGATTGAGAAAGAGAACTTATCAAAGTGATAATATGGCATCGTAAGAGGAACTTTCTCATGACAATATAGAGTTTCGAAAGACCTTCTTCTACATGTCGGAGATGATGAAGGTTGTATATGATGATTACTTGGAGTAGAAGAGACCAGTTCTAGGTAAATCTTCAAAGGCCAAAAGTGAAGAAGGAGAGGATCCTCCTAAACCTCCTCTTTCACCTCCTTATTCTCCATCAACTTCTTCTTCTTCTTCAAGTACAAGTTCCAAGTCCACCACAAGAAAACACTTCGATGAACATAAAAATGATATGCCTTTACTTAAGCTTGATGTAAGTTTGAATCACCCATGTATGATGGTGAAGTCAATGTAGAGAGGCTTTATAATTGGGTTAGATAGATGGAAATTTATTACAGTGTGCAACAAATCAAGGATGAGGAAACTTAAATCGAATTGGCATTGCTTCAAATTGTAGGCACAACACTCATCTGGTGGCGAATCAAGTTGAAAAATAGCCCGCAACAAGTAGGTAATGTATTTCCATCATGATAGGGTTTTGTTTATGGAGTTAGAAAACAAATTTATCCTTTGTGTTATAAAGAGAAGGATTTAATTGAATGGCAGGGTCTTAAACTAAGAAAGGGACAAACAATGCAAGAATACATAGATGAATTTCATAAGATGGCATTAATGTTAGACATTCCATTACATGCCCAAGAAACTCTTATGAAGTATATAGGAGGTTTACCCACACACATTCGTAACACTGTATTTATGTTTGGACCTAGTAATCTTGATGAGGTTTATGTTCAAGAAACACACATTGAGGTAGGGAAAACAATAGTAGGTGTATTAGGGGAATCATCTTCGAGAAAGGAGGACAAAAGGAAGTGGAATGGAAAGAAAACAAATTTAGTGGAAAGAAAGGAAAATAATCTCTCTTGCAAGCATTGAAAGAAAGAAGGGCATGATGATGACCATTGTTGTCAATTGTATCCCGAGAAGAGACCAAATTGGTTCAATGAGAGGAAAGGGAGGAAAACAACTGCAACAACAACATGACCAACAGACTTGGGATCCTATTCGGGTGATGAGTCTAAAATCACAACAGTTGGTTTGATAGGTAAAATTGGTGATGGATATGATTCTAGAAGTAAATTGTTTCACATATGGGTCATAATGAGGCATACTAAGGTCGACACATTGATAGACAGTGGATCTCAATCTAACTTAATTTCAGAGAAAGTGGTTAAACAATTGGGATTAAACACTCATATGCATCATAAACCTTACTCACTTAAATGGATAATCAACAATCATAAATTGCACATAACAAAGAAATGCACTTTCAATTTTCCTATTTCATCAAAATTTGTGGATGAGGTAACATGTGATGTGGTGCCACTCAATGAATGTGGAATGGTCTTAGGTAGTCCTTATTTGTATGATCGCAAAGAAATCTTCTACAGGGAACAAAATCAATATCACGTAATCAAAGAAGGCAATGAATATGTTGTACATGATCATCACGTAAAAGAAAATCAATCTCTTCAAACAATGGAACAATTAAGGAAGGAAGGTCATGCAAGAAAACACCTATAATTGTGCCCAATCAAATAGTTGATCTTAAGCATGAACATGAGATGATTGTAGAATGGAATTTTAATCATACTTTTCTTCAAGATAAGATAATGTCGTGCAAGTACTACAAACATATTATCTCATTTGAAGTCATATTTCTGATGTTATCATTGCTAATGTTGTCAACATGGATGGGAGTGGCTTTAGTAAGATGTGACAGAGAAGAATTGGCTAACAATATGTTGTCATTTCTCATGGTTGTTTTGCAATTGATCTTGATGAGACAAGTGCACAAGATAGAGTTTAAAGACAAAGAAAAAGTGGGGTGGTATATCCCGCACTTGATAATTGGTTAGTATCCTTTTGGAGTACCAAAAGGTCTTAATGGGGAGGCGTGATCCAAAATGGATCTAGGAACCAAAATGGGTCTAGGAAGGCCTTAAAATTAATGTTCCTAGAATCGAAAAAAACCAACGAAATTGCGTCTGTATCGTCATGTTGATTCCCGCCATATAATATTTTCCTCAAACGGACATTGTATGCGAAAGTTATTGCGTTCTGATCAAATTCCCAAATAGGCAAAACATCAACTGGTCAAAGTCAATGCTGACATCAGCAGGTATGATAGGTGACATTAGGATGATGTCATCATGTCGATGTGGCATCACCATAAGGTGACATGTGTCACTCGGTTTTGACACTTTTGGGTTGAGTTGGCACTGTACAAATTTGACATGTGTCACTATACAAATGACACGTGGCATTCCGTACACTGACGTGGCCCAATGACAAGTGGACACATGGTTGTATAGATGACAGTCGGGCATATGAAAATATGATGTGGCAGTGACACGTGGTAGGTGAATAGATTGTATGATGGATGATGTGGAAGTACAAACTTACACGTGGCAATACGACAGGCTAACGTGGTGGGTGACTGGGTGATACGACGATGATGTGGCAGGTTGACTGGATGTTGACTATGCCGATGAATGGGGAGTACGAGCCAATAGAAGGGTGACACATGGTCTAATTACAGGGTGCTACATGGCACCCTGGATTTTCCCAAGGTTGGTTGGGTAAAAGGTTTGTTCCGCCTCTGGCATAATCGATCATGAGACCTTTGTGCAGGCTAATGACTTAACAAATTGAGCGTTACCACCTTCGTTATCCTTGTTGCTTATTTACGAAATGACACATTTTAGTTTTAAAATGAAAGTAGCGGGATTTCAGGGATAATCCCCAGTCGACAGGGGCAAACCCCTTCTGACAAGGATCCAACCGAATGGAGGGGCACGTGGAGGTATAGTGCATGGTTATATGGCCATGCACATATGACGAGGAGTTAGAACCGGGGGCTAAAGACCAACACTAGCCAACCCAAGGCCACATGGAGAGATCACATGCAACCAAGGGCCCGAACGAAGGGGGTTTCGCTTCATGTTTTCCCATTTTTGGGTTTTTACCTATATGTTATGATTTTTAGTGGATTTCCAGCCTATTTTGGGAGATTTTGTCCATTATTGGAGGATCTAGAGCCATTTTTTAAGCCAGATCTTGGGGGAAAGTTGGAAGGTTGTTGCCAACTTCAAGCCTATATAAACCAGAGGTTCTTGACAGCCTTAGACAGGTTCAGAAAAGGAGAAATGCTAAGGAATTTGAAAGTCAAAGCCATTTTTATGCAGTGAAGCTATTGAGGAGAGAAACTTTGTGGGCCATTTTCAGGAGCTTCGTTCATCCGTTTTCAGTGTTGTCAGTTGTGTTGGGTTCTTGAGGTCTAGAATAACATAGTCATACCAGTTTGTAATCCATTTGACCATTTATTCATGTACGTTTGAAGATTTGAATACAAATAATAAATCCTCACCCACTGAGACAAAGGCCCAGAGACGTAGGCAATATTGTTGAACTCCGTTAACAACTTTTACTGTTATGGTTTGCTAATTCTTTGTTCTTATTTCCATAATTGTATATGTTATTATGGCTTCCATGTTATATCATTAATTCTCCCTCTTTCTTTAATTCCTAAATGGTTAATGAAATCGTTCTTTAAAAACTTAACCATAGTCCTTACAAGATCTTTTCAGATCATCATATGACATACTTATAGGTATGAATTGGTTAGAAAAACATAAAGTTGTATTAAACTGTTATGAAAAATCATTTATTTAGAAAGATGAAAACAAAATATCAAGAGCAATTCAAGGAATTAGTAAACTAGTTTATGTCAGACAAATATCAACAATATAATTTTAAAAGTGCATTAGTAAAGGTTGTAAAGTATATGATATCCCTGTAACAAATATACTAGAGAAATAAAGAAAATCGAGTTAAGAAGAATTTGTGGTTATTTGGGGGTTTGAGGATGTATTTATAGAAGAAATACCTAAATTACCTTCAAGGAGAGAAATATATTTCTCTATTGATCTACTGCCTCGATCTTCACTGGTTTTAAAGGCACCTTACACGATGAGTTTCCTTGAATTAACAGAATTACAAATTCAATGACAGGAACTGTTAGATAAAGGATACATTAGACCAAGTGTCTCTCCATGGGGAGAACCCATATTATTTGTCAAAAAGAAATATGGAACACCAATATTTTGTATTGACTATCATCAATTGAATAAAATGACAATTAAAAACAAGTACCCTTTGCCCAGGATTAAACATTTTTTTGATTAGATTGAAGGAGAAAAAATATTTTGTAAATTGGATTTAAGATGAGGTAATCATCAAATCAAAATAAGAGATGAATACGTAAATAAAATATTTTTTAGGACATGGTATGGACATTACAAATTTTTGGTAATCCCATTTGGACTTACTAATGCACCGGCAAAATTTATGTGTTTAATGACTAATATATTCAACAAACACTTGGATAGATTCGTATTGATCTTTATCGATGACATATTAATCTATTCAAAGTCTAAGGAAGAACACGAACAATATTTGAAAATATTACTACAAACTCTAAGAGAGCATAAATTAAATGCCAAGTTTGATAAATGTGACTTCTATCAAAGAAAGATACAATATTTAGGGCATGTAATATCATAGGATGGTATTGTAGTAGACCCTGAAAAGATTAAAGCTATTATGGAATGGCCTATACCTAATAAAATAGTGGACATAGGATCATTCATGGGGATTACTAGTTATTACTGGAGGTTTATCTAAGGATTTTCCAATATTTCCTACCCTATTACATCACTACAGAAAAAGGAAACAAAATTTATTTGGTCTAAAAAGTGTGAGGATAGTTTTGATAAATTGAAAGGCTTACTAACTACAACAACAATCCTTAAAGTCGTTGATCCTTATAAGTATTTTGCAGTTTGTGTATATGCAAGTAAAGAAGTATTAGGTAGAGTATTGTCACAAGACAGTCATGTAATTTGTTATGAATCTCACAAATTGAAGGAACATGAAATAAATTGTGTAACTCATGACTTAGATTTAGCATCTCTAATCCACACACAAAAAATCTAGCAACATTGTTTAATGGGAAGAAAATTCCTATTAATAATAGAGAACAATGGTGTGAAACATCTATTTATTAAACATGATCTCACTGCATGACAAGACACACAGTTAGATTTTCTAAGCGTGTTTGACCTTGAACTGCGACACATCAAAGGAAAGGAGAATAAAGTCACAGATGCACTAAGTCGAAGAAAATATGAGTTATATGAAGTTATTTTCAGTAAAATAGAAAGTGATATTGAGGACAAAATTAAATATGCAAATGTAAATGATGTAGAGTGCATAAAAAATAAACAGTTGCAAAAAAATGAAGGGAATATGAATAGTACAGATTTTAGTATCGAAAAAAACATAATGTTAAAGTTCAAAAATTGATTGTCTGTACCAAATTTTGTTGATTTAAAGTTGATAATTATGAATTTGATTTTCAAAATAATCCCTATTTTAGTTATCCTCAATATCATAAAATGATAACAACCTAATATGGGCCTAATATGAAATCTAAAACAATTGAATACTTATTTAAATCCTTAGATTGTCAACAAGTAAAAGATGAACATCAACATCTAGCAGGTTTATTACAACCTTTACCTATACCTGAATGGAAATGGGAAATTATTTCGCTAGATTTCATTATAGGTTTTCCAGAAAATCAAAGACAAAATGATTCAATTATGGTAGTAATTGATAAATTGAGTAAGTCTACTCACTTCATACATGTGAAATCTACCTACAAAGATATTAATATCACTAAATTTTTTATGAAAGATATATTTAGATTGCATGGAATTCCTAAAATGGTGATTTCAGATAGAGATGTTAAATTTACATCGAATTTCTAGAAAGAGTTGTTTTGAAGATTGGGAACTAATTTGAATTTTAGTACAAGTTTTCATCCGCAAACAGGTGGACAGACAGAATGTACAAATCATCTTATCGAAGATATGTTACGAATGTATGTAAGAATGAAACCAACTAAGTTGTTATATTACCTACACTTAGTCGAATTCGCTTACAATAACAATTATCAAGCATCAACAAAAATGAGTCCATTTAATGTTTCATATGGAAGAAAAGGCACACATCTGATCAGTTTGGATAATCTGGTCGACAGAATAAGGGTTGGACGGAAA
Organism: Picea mariana; assembly: GCA_032191745.1. Classification (NCBI taxonomy): domain Eukaryota; kingdom Viridiplantae; phylum Streptophyta; class Pinopsida; order Pinales; family Pinaceae; genus Picea; species Picea mariana. The sequence continues at coordinate 232,957 of JASDQU010735338.1, forward strand.
TGCTCGAAGAAATGGAACATATTTTCAAAAAGGTGAAACATAATTTAAAGGTTGTGCAAGATCGACATAAAATCTATGTCGATCATAAAATACGGCATCAAGAATTTAATGTTGGAGAACATGTGTACCTTAAAGTCAATGAAAGAAGGAGATTATTAAATCTAGGGAACTGTTTCAAGTTGACACCAAGGTTTTTTGGTCCATTCAAAGTCTTAACTTGAATTTGACCAGTAGAATACCAACTAGCACTCCCTGATAATTTAAAAATTCATAATGTTTTTCATGTTTCATTATTGAAAAAATACATTCATGATCCTACTTACATCGTTGATTGGAACATGGTGCAGGTGGAACCAGTAGGTTAGTTCCAAGTCTGTACATGAAATAAACAATACTTTGGAACAGATCCATCTCCTAGGTAAAGTTGCAATGGAAACACTTTATCCCCGATGAGGCTACTAGGGAGATGGAAGATGAAATGATGAAATCATATCCAACTTTGTTTCGAGTAATGAATGAAAGGAAAGATTAACACCGAGGATAGTGTTATACTTAAGGGGGAGAGGGTGTGATATCCTCAAGAATCAAAACTTTTTATTTTAATCTTTTCAAAATAAATTTCCATTTATGGAAATTCATACTTGGTATAACTAAGACATTTAACTATTACATTTTTTACTATTAAGCAAGAGTTTGAATTTCCAACTATTGTTTTTAATGGATAGATGTATTTGAAATAATTTTTTAATATATTTAATACAAGAAACATATGGAATAGTTAGGTTAAAAATAATTGACTATGACTCCATGAGTGGGGAACATGTTTGAGTTAAAGAAGAGTTGATTTTAACAAGTATCAGAAGTGGATTTTTGTCACTGGAAGCCCCTAAAAATCAAGGATTTTTTGTCACAAGAAACATATGGAATAGTTAGGTTAAAAATAATTTACTATGACTCCATGAGTGGGGAACATGTTTGAGTTAAAGAAGAGTTGATTTTAACAAGTATCAGAAGTGGATTTTTGTCACTGGAAGCCCCTAAAAATGAAGGATTTGTAAAGTTGTGAATTTCCAAGGAGGGAAAGGAGTTAAAGGAAACGTCGTAGGCATAATAAGGATAAATACACCATATGTGGAAGGAAGGAAATTTCTTAGTATGTAGTGGAAATGAATATTTGTTGTGTGAGCACTCATGGTGTTAGGAAAATGATTTTTGAACTGTACAGAAGGACAGTGGCTAAGGAGTAAAGCTAAATTTTCCCTTATGGACTCATGGTCACGTTAGGGACTGATCATGGCAAGTAATCTTGGTTTTTATGCATCTATGGTTGGGTGGAACGTGCTTTCTCCATTTGTTTCTAACCTCTTGTTAGAGAATTGTATAATCTATAATTTAGTTTACATATGCATCATTTGCATATAAATATTTTTTTAAATTACAGAAGTCTATTGATCATTTGCTAGAAGAAAAACGCAAAGGTTCATTCACGATTTTCCTGGAACTCTATTGATCAATTGCTGGAAGGAAAATGTAGGGGTAAATGTATTATAGATCTAGAATAGAGGTGTGAAATGCTTGATTGACTGAGAAATTACATCTAAGGTATATGCATTAAATAGTTAAAGGTTGTCTTTGTAACTCAAATATACATTGAGGTCATTATTTATTGCAATGAAGTTATCTATAGATTTGATTTCCAGGTTTATAACAGAGTAAACATGAACAGATTGAGCTGATCAGTTCTTGGCATTGACAAAGTGTGAACAAAGTTTCATTTGAGTAAGATGTGTGTTCGTTGAAAACAATAACAGGCTTGGAAAATATGGAATTGATGGTTACAGGTTTGTTTTCACATAAAGAAATTAACAAAAGGATATTGACAGTTTAAGAAGAGTGGTTGAAACAGGTTGAAGCTAGTACTAAAGGGAGGAAGGGAGGAGCTAGGGAGACTAAACGTCTCATTGCAAGTTGAAGCTTGCATTCAGGCAGCAGAAGTTGTCTTTTAGTAGGTGTTGAACATAAAGAGGTAGTAGCCTCATCTGATTAGTTGCTCAGAAAAAATTTGATGCAACTGAAGTAGCTTGCTTGATTTACATCCACAAGAAGAAGAAGATATTTTTCCCTTTATGGGTTTCCTCATAAATATTTTGTGTCTCTGTCCATTTCATATGATTTATGGTTACTAATTCATTTTCACTAAGAAATAATGTTTATTAGGTTTTAAGTTGCATTAAAGAAGTAATCTGTGTCAAAGAGATAAAAGTGAAAATTGAGTATACAACTGATTCACTCCCCCCCCTCTCCTCAGTTGCTTAACTTGTCCAACAATTGGTATCAGATCTAGAGGTCATTATTTCGATACACACTCGGCTCATGCTGAGGGGGAGACTGTTGCACGAAATTCCAAGTAGTCAACGCTCCCCGATGTATCGTGACAAGGGACTAATCGCCTTTCATGGATCCTTGAAATTTGGCAGTGCTGAATTTACCAATCACCTGTGGGTTTTGGTGCAACGACACTCGTACTTCCAACAAAAGGAATATGATTATATTATATTAAAGTTTGTATATTACCATGCCTTAGTACTATAATATTTTGTATTATTATAGTCATAGTAGTACCTGGTAAAGTTTTCAAGATTAAAGCTTAAAATGGAATATTATTTGTTCCTCATATATAGATATATATAGAATCTATGTTAATACAAATTGACATGTAAAGATTTAAATAACTATAAGTTGGAATATGCATATATATTCTTATATATAAATAGGGATATCCATAAACTATTAAATCAAGGAAAAATCCAATCCATGTCCAATACAAAAGAACCCTATTTAATACAAAGAAAAAACCCTTTTCCCTAGAAGTAGGAGTATAAGAAGTGTGTCTAATATAAATTGGAGACATATGTAAAACATATCTAACCATATTTTTACATAAATTCATGGAATATAGAAAAAACTTGATTGGAAAATAAACAAAAATAAAACGAGATTGAAATAATTATCCCTAATGTTTTAACCATATTTTTACATAAATTCATGGAATAGAGAAAAAACTTGATTGAAAAATAAACAAAAAAATAAAACGAGATTGAAATAATTATCCCCAACTTATAGGAATGATTTTGTTTTTATATACATAATCAAAGGTATGATCTACACTGTATAAACATAATTTGTGATCCTCAAAGTCGAACTTGTTTTCTTTACAAAGAGACTGCATGCATAGATTAAATTATAAACTAAATCAAAGACTAGAAATGAAATGAATATATAAGACATAATCATCCATTCGGGAACCCAAGTACCTTCTATTATTCGTGAGGATACTCGAGCATGGAATTTTCTTTCTCTACACGTAGAAACCAATTAAATAATTAGTACGCGTCCATTAAAATTTAAGAAAATCATATAACTAAATTATTATATGAGCAACAACAAGACTTACCTTCTGGAAATAAGTTCTTTGGTCGGAATGTTGGGAATGTGTTTCATTTTCATAGCACGAATAATCTTCATTTCTTGTAACTATTAAGGATAAACGATTTAGTTAGTTATAAAAAGGATAAGTTGCGAGCGAACTTCTTTATACATGCTTATTTCCTAAGGTTGTAAATATTACCTATGAACGGGTGGAGTTGGATAAGGAAGGGAATTTTCATTTTCCATTTGTGCACAAATGATTTGCATTAGAATGTTTCCATAAAACAATATATACTCTAAGTTCACATGGAATAAAAATAAAAGTCTAGATTTATTACTAGAAACATGACGAGAGGTGGGAAACGAATTGAAACCAATAGGTCGATTTCTAAGACGGCGATCTTCTTCTCGTGTCTAGTGGGTTGCCTCACAATCAAAGGACCCACCATTAATATTTAAATAGAATTCCCATTAAGAAACAAAAATCAAGTAAACACTTATGATTTATGTATACACAAAATGAATTTTCGAGTTTTAGAACCCTTGTAAAATGAAAAGGAAAATATAATCCATACTTTTACAAAACATTTACATTTGGAGTACTCGGGAAAAAACATTCTTAATAAAATGATTATCTTTAGGATGAATACCAATTTTCTTTAAATGCTTATCAAACATAGAATTTATTAGCATTAGGAATCACTTTCAGATTGCATAGAGGATGAGTCGAGTACCGATCATGTTATATGTAAATGTAAATGAGTTTTTAAAAGGTCAAATGGATAAGATTCAAGATAATAATGTTCTAACTCAGAAATTTGGGGTAGCATGCACAAGCAATCGAGGTCTTGATCAACTTCATTCAGTTAGTGGGAGTAAAGGTGAATAGAAGGAAGATTTAGTGAGGAAAATGTAGAGTTATGCTATGGACATCAGGTCTTCAAGCAGCCTAAGGAATAAAAACTCAGACACAAGATCTTCTTGAAATCGAAGTTTAAAGAACACTGAAGAACATCATAACAGTACTATAATCAAACATTCATCGTAATACAACTATAACAATATCATGTTAATCATTCAATCATGGACACTCCAGTATAAGAGGAAATAAGATGGAATAAGAAAATATGACTTATATTAATAAAAAATTCTCAAGTCAAGTCAAGTACATAACTAGAGAACTGGTATGCTTCATCAAACTATTACAATAAGGGAGCCTAGCTCAACCATTTGAACCTACCAAAGGATTTGGAATGTCTATTTATAACAAAAGGGAAGGCCACACCTATAGGTGCAAGTTAGCCTTCCTCCCATAGGATTCTCTAAATGAGTTATTCAAAACTAACAGATGTGCTAACAACTATGCTACAAAAAATGAAAACGTTGGCAACTAATCCAACAAACTCTTAACTGGCAATGTTATCATTGATGTGCATCCCTTTGCATGTCAAGTGTCCTGCAGAGGTTGTAAGCTATCATCATGTTGCCACATATGGTATTAGTCATTCTCCACATCGTCGACCACCCACAAGAATGATAACTTGAACCACTTGATTCCATGTACCAGTTGGTAGCGTCATTCAGTAGTGCATTGGGTAGTGAGATTTTGTAGCACCTTCACAAAACACTCTCAAAATTTGGTATCACAATCTCCAAAATAGGCCTACAAAATTGGTAGTGCCTAAGCCTGTGTATCTCTGTGTGTAATTCAGTCTTTGTGTGTAATTCAATACCGACTGGGTCTATGTATCTCTTTGTGTAATTTAGTCTCTGTGTGTAATTCAGTAATGTCGATCATGTGTATCTCTATGTATAATTTGGTAGCACCATACTTCAATCACCTCTACGAAATTTGTAGCGCCAGTCATAGTAACAATCATGCATAAATCATAGCACCCAACATCAAAATAGATTTGGTAGAACCATAGTTATCACTTAGGAGACTTGGTAGCAGCCTGTGGAATTCCCAGCGCCATCATTACACCAGTCTTAGGATATTTGGTAACATTGTAGGTAGCGAATTAGCAGGATATTCTTAATTTGACAATTCTGCAATGCCATAGTCCCACAGAATGTATGTTCTCTTTCTGTATGAGGAGATTAATCTTTTTAAAAGAACAAAAACCTTGAGATGATAGGTTAGGAGCCTGTAAATTCCTATATAAGTGGAAAAACATAATACATCCTTGATCACTTATCCTTGCAAAAAGAGACCATTCTAAAAACTGGAGCTTACATTTCCCCAATCACTTCATAAACCTGGCACTCCTTGTGGAAGGAGGACTTCTTTCTGACACAATAGCATTCTTTCCTTTTGTAGTGATAGGATTCTTAACTGAAGGTGTGCTTTTATTCACTACTGGTTTTTCCTTTTCAATGGCAGCCTCAACCAACACATCCAAATTTCTTTGAGCCACCTCATCCTTGAAGTGTTGCAACTATGCTTTGAGTTTTCTGTTCTGAGACTGAAAATCTTTGTTTTTCCTATAAAGGTTCTTGAGCTATTTATGGAGAGGATGATCCCTTCTAGCTGCAAATATTTCCAAATCAAGAGTGTTGTTGTAATTATCCATGAGCTCCTTCATGGCGATTATTTCAGATAAACCCTCTGATTTCAAGCAAGCAACCTCATTCCTAGCTTCCCTGATTTGTCTAATCAATCTTTTGAAGGTATGATTTCTAGGTGGAGTGATTATTTTGATAGTATCATCAGGCTTCTTCATGGCTTCACCTTCATCTTTTTGCTACACAGGGGCTATATCTACCACCTCAATAGGCTTCTCAATGAATTTTCTCTCATCCCTCTTTCTTTTCAGAATAGAAATGTTTGGTAGGACTTGTGCTTCAACAACCTCCTTGAGAGCTGATGATATTGTGAAAGGTTTCCTGACCTTTGTGCTATTTGTTGAGGGATATGAAGAGAAATGCAACTTTATTCCTTTCTTGGTTGTGTCTTTATTAGATGAAGGGACCTCTTCCAATTCTGGTGCAGGAGGGGTTGAAGAGTATCTCTATGGAGAATTATATGCCTCCTTGTATGCTTCTTCAACTTCCTTAACAACCTCTTTTCCTTGAGCAATGGATTTACTCTTTCGTTTATTGCTTGTTCCTATTGGAGCATCACAAGTAGGTGGAAAAGGAATTTTCACCTCTGACTGAGGAGTTGAAGTTGTGTCCAACTTCATGTCATCAGAAACAATGTATTTCTCCTAAGAAATGTTTCTTTTCGTAAATTATTCCATTACCAACATTCTGATCAGTCCAAAATGAAAGACCCTAGTATCCACAACCTTGGATTTGGCTTGGACTCTGTTAGAAATTTTTCTCATGCTCCTCAACAATTAGAAATGGATATTCATGTCATATTTACTAGTAAAATGAAGAAAAAGTATTATATGGTATAACATATTAAATCTCCCCTCACATGTGAAGTATCTCTGGATGATCTTCAACATCTTGTCAAAATATTCAACTAGATCACTTCTAGGCACTCCCTTGGAAAAGTTGTCAGTCTCATAATATGGCTTGAGAAAGTCCTTGGAGAAGGCAGCATTCAAAGTCATATATTTAAACCATCTCTCCCCTATGTTAGGAATCCATGTGGTTGTTGCAATAGAGGCTTCAGACACCTCAAAATCCAGATCTCCTACCTTAGTCTTAAGGACATCAAAATGTGAAGCAAATTGACTTGCCACCTCAGGATGTCACCTCTACATGTTTTGGAAGAAGGAGAGGCAACCCACCCTTTGAAAAACTCCCCTAACCATTGGCTCTGCCTCAAATAAATGCATGTCTGAGGGTTCAATTCTGACCACAATGTCGCCCTTGTGAGATTTCTTCTTCTGAGGTGTCTCCATGGGTCAAGATAAGAGTTCAAAGGCTATGGTGAAATGAAGGCTAGGAAATAAAACATAGGCAAACTTCCATGGGAGAATGATAGTGAATAATGCCTACTTCTTCCTAGGATTTTCCTCTAACTCACACTGTTTTGATGGATTTTGGAAAGAAAGATCTACAAATTTACCTCCCCTTACTGTTTACAGATCTCAAATTGAAGAATAAAAATATGGTGAAGGAAATCATTGCAATGGTCTTTGAAAACTAGGCTAAAAACACTCCAACCTGAATAGTAGAGAAACCAGGGGAAATGCAACGAAGTTTCAACAACGAATTTGGGTAGTGTCGTGTGCACACAAGGAAAAAAGCGTTTAATTGGGCACTCAACACTTAGGAGAAATTTGGATGGGTGTATTTATAATTGAAAACCAGGTGATAATGAATGCATTTCTGTGTGAGAGAAAAATGGATGGAAAGGGATGAAAGAGTGAGCGATTTTGTAGACACAGTTGCTACCAAAACTCCAGACAAAAACTATTACACGAATTTGCTATGTAGATGAGGGAAAACATGGAATACCTCGAAGAGAAGCAAACTTGGAGCTCTGCAACTGTTTAGGATATCACCATGACCATCTCATCTTCCAAATCCACCTCAGCAATTGATCCCGTAGTGCCATTGCCAACTGGTCTAAACTGGTAGTTTCAGTAGCGCCGAGTTTTGAAAACATTCAAAACTTGAAACCGTTAGAAATATTCATTAAAACCCAATCTTCGAAAGAATATTTTAATGAACCATGGTGTTGAAAGATAGGTAGAGCATGACCTTAGTGTTGTGATGATGAATCATGGAAAAGAATGAAGGACAAGGAGTGCGCTACAGAAACTCCTAATGAGTTGGCAACGCTCTTTTTAAAAAAGATGATTTCACCACTTTCAATAGGACATAGAGATAACATGGCAAGGATACGAAGGTATGAGTGGAAAGAGTGACATGTCAAGTCATGTTGTTCATGGGTTGAGTCAGGCTTGGTGTCAGGTCATGAGGTGAGTCAAAACATAAGTCAAGAAAATGAACCTAGTCTAAAAATCTATGTGAGGGTCAAAAAATGAGCCAACACTCAAGACTTCATGTATTCAAGGTAACCTAAGTAAACCACACTTAAGAAAATAAATCAAAATTTAAAATCTAAAGGTTTAAAAAACTTTAAAATAAGGGCTAAAAGACCCAAGACAACTTTGTGTGATAACAAAATCGAATGAGGAAATAGTTGGGTACAAAACAAGTAAACCTAGTTCTCTTAGCTACACAGGGATACCTTCAAAGGTAACCCTTTAGAAATTAAAACTCACGAAGGACATAGTTCAAAGAAAAATCATTAAATCAAAATTTAACGAGGTGACACAAAGAATAAAATATAGAAAAGGAAAGAGGCTTCTATATTATCTTAACATCCAACTCAATCATAAAATATGATACTGTAAGCTACAATCCCTGTATTGA
>JASDQU010735338.1:318350-332539 GCA_032191745.1 Picea mariana
TTTCAACGATATTAATACTACGTTTTAATATCATATTAATACATAGGCTATGTTTGACCTATTAATGTTTTATTAATCTATTACTACTTGATTAATGTACTATTAATGTATTACTTTAATATTCTATTAATACTTTAGTAATGTATTATTAATTAGTTTAATGTATTATTAATTCTCTTAATGTATTAAATGTATTTTTACTATAATAATGTATTAATTTATTGGTGTATAAATAATTTATCAATTTACTAATTAATAATGTACTAATGTATTCATAAATTAAGACATCACAGTATACATTAAGGTATTAATGTCATCCATAGTCATGGTCATATTCATCTATGGAAAACAATTGTCAAACATGGTTAACCATTATTAACCACACTGAACCATGGTCCTGGTAAACCAAAGTCATCCATAATGAAGGTCAATGGAATTTAACCATGGTCATGGTCAACCATAATTAACCATGATCATGGTAATCTAAGGTAAACCACAATTAACCAAGTTTAACCATAATTATCCATGGTCATGGTGAAGGAAGGTTATGGTCAACCATAGTTAATGTATTAATACTTTAATAATTTATTACTAATGTATTCCTACCTTAATAATGTATTTAGTAAGGTATTAATATTTTAATAGTGTATTATTAACGTATTAATACATTAATAATTTTTCAATAATAGTGTATTATTAACATATTAATACATTAATAATTTTTGAATAATAGTGTATTATTAACGTATTAATACATTATAAGTGTATTATTAACCTTAATGTTTTAATGTATTCATACCTTGATATCTTCATATTAATGTTTTAGTGTATTAATAATACTAATACATGCATTATTAATGTATTATTATTTTCATAATTTATTATTTATGTATTATTTTATTACTGTGTTAATACTTTAGCAATGTATTAATGTAAATTAATTAATTAATTAATACATTACATTATTAATGTATTAGTACTTTAATATGTTACATTATATATTAATGTAAATTGATACTTTAATTTATACATTAATATAATTATGTATTATCAATGTATTAATACTTTAATAATGTGTGAATAATTTAATAATGTATTAATTAATAGTGTATTAATTAGTTAATACATTACAATATAGATTGATTTATTAATGTAATGTATTACTATTTTATTTTATGCCTTACATTGATGTAATAATTAATTAGTACATAAATACTTTAATTAATACATTATTAAAGCATTATAATAATAATAATAATCTATTTTTAAGGTCACAGCCAAGCCAACACACCAAATTGGTGTATGAGATCCCCTTGTTTGTGGGACAAGGGACACCCCTCCGCCCAACGATTTGACTGGTAAAGTCTACGAAGGTATACATACTCTACTCCCCTCTAGATTTGAACCTGTGACCTCTTAAGAGGAAACACATGTTCTTAACCATTAGGCCCACTCAAGATGTATTAATATACAATCGTAGGAGAGATGGCCATGTAACATAAAGCATTGAAATAATATATGTACTGCCACCAACATAGAAGAGATTGGATCTCTCTAGGAGCTTGATAAATGCTCGGTTAAGATGGATCTATGTTAGTCAACCACTTCTTAATTAAATGTGGTTCTTGTTAATTTATTGACAACATTAAACTCATCACTAGGACTTCACACTTAATAGTGCCATTACTATGTCATGACTGTCCTTCACATCCACTCTATCAAAAAGGGGAATGCATTGAAATAATAGTAAAAAAATCACAAAATAATAAATTAATATTAAATTAATAAAAAAAAATAAAATATATATAAATAAATAAAAACATATAAACAACAAGTGTGTTCAATTAATCAATCTACACAATAATCAAAACACATATATAGTACCACTAGTATAGATCCATATTAACCCAAGAGGGATCCATCTATAAGCGTCCAAAGGGATCAAATAAACCTTTAACCTTTCCTCAAGTTTTACACTCTAAAACATATTTTCACCTCAAGAAACTTGATCCCTCAAGACACTTGATAAATTTGGGGTTAAAATGAATCTATGTTGATCAACCACATTTTTGTAAACTCATCACTAAAACTTAAACTTAAACTAATGAAGACATATCTAAACCCAAAACACTTAATACCTCCATTAGTATGTCCTGAATGTCATTCAGATCCATGTAGGAATTGTTAACCTCAATAATATGTGACTCTACACTGACAGTTGTCTTGGCCAGCTGTACGAGTTAGTTAGGATATCTTGTTTTGTTTCTTGATTTTCTCGAGCCTATTTAGCTCAGCTATATAGTCAATATTAAATGCTCTGTTCATTTTCTGTTTTCCCAATTTCATATTCTCTGTATTATCTTCTTTGCTTCTCATTTTGTCATGGTATCAAAGCTTAGGACGTAAGCCTCTTCACAACGCCTAGAGAGAAGCCTGATCATAAGAAGAAGAGCACAGAGCCTACTTTGTCTTGCAGGAGAGAGCACGAGACGCAAGTTTCTTCACAAAGATTGGAGAACAGTTCACAATTTGAAGTTCCTCAAAAGATCGTTGCAGACAGCAAGCCTGAGAAAGCATAATTGCAGAAATAAGAGAACAATTAAATATTTCAAGAGCATTTAAAGAATTCGTGAAAGTTTCACGAAATTATTTCTAAAGATTAAAGTTTGCAGAAGGAACAAAGGAGAACAAATATTAGTCGTAAGATCGGACCGATGAACAGATTTGAGTCATTAATCAAGATCAGAAAGGACGATGAGCCCGCAGGTAAAGAGAATTTTTTCTTAGCCGTAAGATCTGAGTGAGAGAAAGATCAGTCATCAAATCAAGTAAAGATCAAGTTAGGATTGTCAGATCTCATTGGAGAGAGATCAACGATGAGGAGGCATTGCGGGGAGCGAAGAAGAAATTCAAGTTTGTGCATGTTGTGAGCCGGCAATCGTTGATATTTTTAGATCAACGACGAATATCGATCCTGCTACGAACGAGCATGTTCACATTGTGGGGAGCAAAGAAGAAATTAAATGACCAATAAGTTGTGAGCCTGCAATCACTGAAGATCGTTGATCTTGTCATATCAATAGATCAATGGAGAATATTGATCCCACAACAGAAAAGCAGCTTCGCCTTGCAGAAGGTGATTATATACACTTCAACGATAATCACTTCGGAAGACGAATGAATACGAGAAGCCAAAACTACCAAACGATCGAAGTCCGGAGTTCATGTGGATTGTCCATCAACAATGACATGCGGCACTAGATCCCTGAGTTCAGAAACTTAACACTCTCGAAGGTCTTATGGAGCAACATCTACCCGAAGTTTCGAAGTAAATCTCGATCGTCCAAAATAAGAGGCCAAGTGGAGGCAGATCCCTCAGTCTAGCAATACGACACTCCGAAGAATTACGTGTATTATCAAATGGAAAATCCCAAACACCGAAGTTCTGAAGAAGATCTTGGTCATTCGCTTGCTAAGGCCTAAGGACGACTGGATTTATCTCTCTCGGGACAATTTTCCACTTCGGCACTTCGCGAGCTTTGTGATTAAGTGCGGTGAAAGATCGCCGAAGCCGAAGTTTGGAAGTAATTCTGAATCGTAGATCTCGACAAGAAAAATGTGGTCGTCGATCTCTTCCTTTGTTTAGATTCTTTTGAGGTAATAAAGGAATATCACCCAAAGTCTTCAAGAACTTGTGGACCGTTGATCTCAAATCAACGAGGAACGTCAATCTTTGAAATAAGACTGTTATTCGCCCATTCGGCTATTAAGAGGAATTGAAACCTTCAGCGTCGAAACGCCCTAAGCCCGAAGACCTGGAGCACCTGATTTTCAGCCCACAGTCACATGAGAAGTTAAACTTCATTTTTTTTGGCTCTCAAGTAAACTCAAAAAGCCCAATTCCACCATTAGAGGGGATACATTGGTCATCCCCATGTTTTTCGGCCCGAAGTCACACAGAGGATTTCATGAACCTCGTTTTTTATTCTTTCTCACAGGAAACATGTAAGAATGCAAAACTCTAATAAACTTTTATTGTTAATTTTTTTTTAAGATGGACACCTCTAGCAATTTAGGACCAACTCAAGGACTGATTCTTCTTGGAAAGAACTATGAATTTTGGTCTCTTAGAATAAGATCCTTTTTGCAAGAACAAGAGTGATGGGATCTAGTGGATCTTGGATATGTGGAACGAAATCCAACAAACCTTGTTTCCATGACCAACCAACAAAGAACTACTCAAGAAACACAAAGGAACAGAGAAAATAAGGAAAAATTATGGATTAAAAAATTAGTGGATGACTCGATTTTCTCAAAAATCACAGGCATTGTTACTTATAAAAAGGCCTGGGACATCCTTAAATCAGCCTACCAAGGAAATGATAGGGTCAAAAAAGTCAAACTGCAAACCTTGAGGATGCATTTCGAGACTTTAAAAATGAGAGAATCTGGAAACATTGATCAGTTTATGACTAGAGTCATGGAAATTGTTAACTAGATCAGATTGACTGGTGAAGCCATCCCCAATCAAAGAATTGTTAAGAAATTCCCTAGAAGTTTACTAAATAAATTCGAAATGGTTGTTACAAATATCGTTGAATCCAAGGATCTGTCAATTTTTTTTACGGATGAATTAATGGGATCTTTATTGACACATGAGACCAGACTACATCTCGAAGATGAGTCAACAACCAATGCCTTCAATACTCAATTCTCCTTCAGCAAAGGGAGAGGCAGAGGAAGAGGTAGAGGTCACTGAGGAAGAGGGATAATTCCAATTAACAATCACTCAAGTGAAGGTCATAGACAACATAACCAGAATCAAAATTTCCATGATCACAAACAACAAAACCAGAATCAGAACTTCCAACCTCAAAGAGGCAGAGGGAGAAGATCAAATGACAAATCAAGCATACAATGTTATTACTGTAAGAATTTTGGGAACTATGAATCTGAATGTTGGAAGAAGAAAGAAGACGAGCTCGCAAGCAAAGAACATATCTCAAATCATGAAGGAGAAACCTCAGATGGTATGTTTCTCTCATACCACAAGACTGAAGAGAAACATAAATATCTTTGGTTGTTGGACAGTGGATGCAATAATCACGTGACAGGTTAAAACTATTTACTCTCATGCATTGATTCTTCAATTTCATATGATATTACACTTGGAAATGATTCTTTAGTCAAAGTTCAGGAAAAAGGAATTGTCCTTATTCTTACTAAAAAAAATGTAAAGAAAGACATGCACAATGTCTATCATGTTCCAGATATGACACATAATCTGTTAAGTGTAGGACAACTAATTGAACATGGCTATAAGTTACTTTTTGAAGGAGCATCATGTAGGATATATGACAAAACGCCCAATATAAAATTGATTTCTAAAATCCACATGACCAAGAATAAAATGTTTCCCCTGACCCTCAGAACTACAAATATGATCCAATCATATGCACAAAGTGCATCCACCTCTAATGAAACTATGGTTTGGCATACAATATTTAGACATCTACTCTTTTAGTGTATGATTCTTCTACATAAGCACTCCATGTTCAAAGGTATACCTATCTTCAAATAGAAAAATCCCCCATGTGAGTCTTGCATTCTTGGAAAACATAAGAGAACTAGTTTTTCATACACTCTTCCATAAGTGCAACATATTAACTCGAGTATTAAACTTCTTGAATTATGGATTGTTATCATTAAAACTTAATAATTGCATGTCTAGAAACAAGAATAACAATTTTGTTGTAACATTGTACATTGGTATTTCTATGTTCTATCTGCATTAGGAATAGAATTGAACGTTGGTTTGAAACTATGTAATCCATTTTTTGTTTGCATAAAAAACCAATGGATTCAGACAATACATTGGCATATAATTGTTAGAAGTTCCATATTAGAAAAGATAAAATAAGTAAATACAATATCGAAGAAGTACGAGAGAACTGAAACATGCCAATTAGAACATGCATTAAAACCAGAAAAGAGGTAGCAATGAAGAGTCGAAGGAAAATATTTTTTAATAGCAAATCCATTTAAAAAAATAAGAAAAACAACGAGAATTGTACATCTATCCTTGGATATTGGACCCAGTTCTTCGAGCCAAAACATTGAAGGTCTCTACGAGAAACACAGGCATGGGATCTGCAATATGCAAGATCTTTGCAGTTTTCTCCTCGATGAATCATCTTGTGCTGAAATTGATATTTTTCACAAGCTTCCCCTGAGGAAGAAGACAAAAATTGTTGCATGGCGAGTGGAATAGCCCCTAGCTGAAACCGCCTCTGCATATTCCAAAACAATTCGGTAGCACAGCTTTCACGTGAAATTCTAAAGACCCAAATTAGTCCATTCTGGGTAGAATGAGATGACTAGTACGAAAATGCCTTGCGGCAACGAGATTTTTGGACCTGATTCTAGAAGATATTAATCAATATTTTTTTGGATTGAAATATATCTATGGGAGAATCAACATATCATTTACTTACAGTGAAACTCTTTGACCAAGAACAGACTAATTTGGAAATTTGGAATTCCTACTTTCACGTTGCAAAGTGGTTGTTGCGTTCACCGTTGATTTATTTTCTGAAACTCCTTTTGGTGTTGTCATTACCGCCATCATCGAGCCAGGAAGTTTCGTTCATTATGGTTGATTTAAATTAGGGTGAAAGAGTGGGAAGATTCTCTACATTGCCATAATCTATTTTTGTATCATCATCCATTAGATCATCTTCCTCCAGATCTGAATTCATGGCATCAACTTCTACGAAAACCATGAATGAAAGTGAGTAGTTTCTCTAAGCATCCAGGGTTTCCATGGAATTTTTGGGCTTGAAATATATCTCTCGGTGTACAGAGGGACCATCTCCTTGTTTTCTCCTGGGTGGAGGGAGATGAATAGTAAAAATATTGCTTGGAATAGTGGAACGTCTGGCCATTTTTCCCCAATGTGTTTACTATGTGTGGAGAGAACTGTTGTGAGAAGTTATTAAGAATTTTTGTTTGTTCGAGACGATGTTTGAAATGCAAATTGGGGAGGAATAATATAACCCTCCGCAAATTATGGTTTAATGCATATCAATGGAATATCTCCTCGATCCTTTCGCTGATCAATGACAGTTTCCAGGGTTTGTGCAGAATGGACTGTCACCATCATAGCTCACTAATTGCACAATTAGAAAAAAAGTGTGAATATGGTGGTGATGGAGAAAAGAGATTAAGAATTGGAAATTTCTTGGAAGCACCAACCTGCCCGCGCACAAAAAAAAAGATTGCATCACCTTTCAAATGAATACTTGGAAAGGATAACATATTTTTGTGCAAATCTTAGTTTAATTCATAGTAATGAGAAATCTTCTCCGTATTTTCGGACATGAATGACAATTTTAATGGTTCTTGCAGAATGGCTACTAGCATTAAAGTTTAATTACTGCATATCTGGAAACAAGTACAAAGGCAACAATGATGGCGAAACCGATTCCAAGAAATACCAAAGTATGGAAAGCGGTCGGGCATGTTACAAAAGAAAAATGACAGAAGATATAGCCAAGAAACATGAAGCTTTGATGGTCATATTGCATCTCAGCGACAGATATCGACTGTCAATTTGTATGTCGCAAAATTTGTAAATTGACAAGAAGACCAGTGGCCTGGCTCGGTCAACATTGCACTTTCATTTTTCCATTTCTTCCAAATAGCACTCAGAGTTCTGTGATATACAGATTGATAGATGAAATAGAGGGCTGGTGGGTTCAAGATTTTCATTTTTTAGGGATGGCAATCGCTATCAACTATCTAACATATCTAAAAACATTATTTTCAATACTAAATTATTAATATCACATATTGATATTGCAGAATTTTATTAGATGAGAAAGTTTGTACAATCTGGTTGGGTGAGTTATTTAAAATCTTTGCGAAAAATGAACAATACATAGTAGACATGTACTTTTATAAAGTATGGACATGAGATTTTATAGAGCATATGTGGATCCCTCATTCCATACTTAGGCACTTTTTCAATTGTGGGTTCTCGGCCCAGTGGGATGAAAATTGAGCCTCTATTGTTCTGTGTCCTACACATATCACCCATACTTCCATGATATACAAATAGACAGGCAGACTTGCAGGTTGGTTGGTTGAACGTTGCACTTTTATTGTCCCGTAGTAATTCTGTATTAATTCCATATTTAGCCAGCTTTTTGGATCGGGGCTCTCGGGCTGGAGGGAAAAAAATTGAGTTTATATTGTTCTGCGGTATACAAATACCACCCATAATTCCATGATATACAAATTCATAAGTCGACCTGCAGTAAATTATTATTTTTAAATATAAATATTGCATAATTTAATTAGACGAGAAAGTTTGTACAATCTGGTTGGCCGAGTGATATAAAAGTATTTGGAAAAATGAGCAATAGATAGTAAACATGTTATTTTATAAAGTATGGACATGAGATTTTATAAAACATATACGAATGTCACATTCCATGCTTGGGCAGTTTTTGGATGGCGGGTTTGCAACCGGGCGGGCTAGAAATTGAATATCTATTGTTCTGTGTCCTACAAATAGCACCTACACTTTCGCGATATACAAATTGATAAATTGACTTGCGTAGATGAGTCTATGTAAAGTATAGAAATGATATTTTATAGAGCATATGTGGATCCCTCATTCCATACTTAGGCACTTTTTGGATCGTGGGTTCGTGGCCTCGCGGGATGAAAATAAAGTCTCTATTGTTCTGTTGCCTACAAATAGCACCCAAACTTCCATGATATACAAATTGACAGGAGGATGTATGGGTTGCGCAGAACCAACAATACATAGTAGACATGTACTTTTATAATGTATGGAAATGAGATTTTATAGAGCATATGCAAATCCCTCATTCCATACTTAGGCACTTTTTCGATTGTGGGTTCTTCGCCTGGTGGGATGAAAATTGAGCCTCTATTGTTCTGTGTCCTAAAAATATCACCCACACTTTCGCGATATACAAATAGACAGGAGGAATTGCAGGTTGTTTGGTTGAACGTTGCACTTTTATTGTCTTGTAGCAGTGGTACTATGGTAAATTATTACTGTTAAATATTGATATTGCAAAATTTAATTAGACGAGAAAGTTTGTATAATCTGGTTGGCCAAGTGATATAAAAGTATTTGGAAAAATGAGCAATACATAGTAAACATGTTCTTTTATAAAGTATGGAAATGAGATTTTATTGAACATATATGAATGCCTCATTCCATACTTGGGTAGTTTTTGGATGGCGGGTTTGCGGCCTGGTAGGCTGAAAATTGAATCTCTATTATTCTGTGTCCTACAAATACCACCTACACTTCCACGATATAAAAATTGACAGGAGGAATTGCGGAGATGATTCTATATAAAGTAGAAACATGAAATTTTATAGAGCATATGCAGATCCCTCATTCCATACTTCAAAACTTTTTGGATCGCGGGTTTGCGACCTGGGGGGATGAAAATAGAGTCTCTATTATTTCATGTCCTACAAATAGCACCCAGAATTCCATGATATACAAATTGACAGGAGGACTTATGGGCTGCCTAGATCCCTCATTCCATACTTGGATACTTTTTGGATCGTCGGTTCGCATCTTGGCGGGATGAAAATTGAGTATCTATTGTTTCGTGTCCTACAAATAACATCTAGACTTCCGCGATATACAAATTGACAGGCGTACTTGTGGACATAATTCTATATGAAGTATGGAATTGATATTTTACATAGCATATGCAGATCCCTCATTCCATACTTGGGCACTTTTTGAATCGCAGGTTCACGACCTGGCGGGATGAAAATAGAGTCTCTATTGTTCCGTGTCCTACAAATACCACCCAAAATTCTGTGATATACAAATTGACAAGAGGACTTGCGGTGAACATTGCATTTTTATCGTTCTATAGCGATCCTGTACTAATTCCATATTTAGCCACCTTTTTCTATCGGGGGATCTCGAGCTAGCTGGCTGAACATTGCACTTTCATTGTTCCATATCCTCCAAATAACACTTAGACTTCCGCGATATGCAGATTCACAGATGGACTCAAGGGCTGGCAGGTTCAAATTTTCCATTGTTTACGGATGTAAATATCTATCAACTATCCAATATATCAAAAAACATTATTTTCGATACTAAATTATTAATATTACATATTGATATTGCATAATTTAAGCAGAGGACAAAGTTTGTCCATTTTTGTGGACCGACTGATATAAAAGTTTTCCGACAAACGAGAAATACATAGTAAACATGTACATTTATAAACTATGGACATGAGATTTTATAGAGCATATGCCCATTCCTTATTCCATACTTAGGTGCTTTTTGGATCGCGGGTTCGTAGCCTTGCGGGCTAAAAATTGAGGCTTTATTGTTCTATGCCCTACAAATAGGACCCAGACTTCTGCGATATACAAATTGACAAGTATACAAATTGACARGCGAACTCGGGCTGGTTGACTGAAAATTKCACTTTTACTCTCCCCTAGTGATCCCATATGAATTCCATATTTAGCCATTCTTTTTATCGGGGGCTCTAGGGATGGYGGGACGAAAATYGAGCCTCTATTTTTCCACAATGCCACTCACAATTCCACGATATACAAATTGACAAGMGGACCTGCGAGTTGGTTGGATCAACATTGCAGTTTCATTGTTCCCTGTCCTCCAAATAGCACTCGGAGTTCTGCGATATACAKATTGACAGATGGACTTGAGGGTTGGYAGGTTCAAGTTTGCTATTGTTTGTAGATGTTAATCCTTATCAACTATCTAACATATYTAAAAAAATTATTTTCAATACTAAATTATTAATATTAAATTTTGATATTGCAGAATTTAATTAGATGAGAAAGTTTGTACAATTTGGTCGRGCGACTGATACAATTTTTTTTCGACAAATGACCAATACATAGTAAACATATAATTTATAAATTATGAACGATATTTTATAGAGCATATRTGGATCCCTCGTTTCATACTTGGGCACTTTTTTATCGCACGTTCTCGGCCTGACGGGCTGAAATTTGAGCCTCTTTTGTTCCATGTTCTGCAAATATCACCCAGACTTCCGCAATATACAAATTGACATGCGGACTTGCGAACTCCACGTCTGGTGGGTTCAAGATTGCAATTGTTTAGGGATGCTCATCCTATCTAACTTTATCTAAAAAAATTATTTTCAAATAGTAAATTATTAATATTAACTATCCATATTGTACAAGTGAATTACATTAAATTATTAAAGGATGTTAAATCATTTATTTAAAAAAAAAGGAAGCAAACAAAAGAAAGTTTTTTTTAAATTCTATCGCCGCAAGCATAACAATGACCAATTTGAATTTTAAGTCCCTCTTGTTCATATGATAACATAATTGCACTCTGCACAGTATATATTCTTTCATTTCAAATTAGTACAGGATATTAATTTTGCCAAGTTCATCGAATAAGAAAAAAAGCCAAAACAATGACCAATTTGAATTTTAAGAGCCTCTGGTTACTATGATTGGACAGTTTCACTTTGCACACTATATATTTGTTGATTTCAAAATCTTTCAAAACAATAATTTTACCAAGTTCATCGATGAAGGAATCTGCTAAAGCAAGCCACATAGTACATTTGTGTTACAACGCCATAGAAATTATCAGGCGGATGTTTGGGCCAGCTAGCTAAAAAATTCAATTATATTGTTCTGTGTCCTCCAAATAACAATTGGATTTCCACAGTATACAAATTGACAAACAAAGAAGATAAGAAAGAACCAACCATACTTTAAACAAACCGCAAGCAAGTTCCCAGAAGGTTCCATAGAGATGAAACCATCGAATTTTGCACCAAACAATTTGATATACAAACAAATGACGTGGCCGCATTCGTTTTCTCTTTCATATGGTATATGTTCCCAGTAGAAAATAACTGGTTCCATGTGATATATGGGGATTACACAGATATGGGCCAAGTCAAACGAACATTCATCTGGATGTTGAACAAATGTCACAGAGACACATGAGGTATTTTCTTTTCCTGTTGAACTTTGATATACTTTTTATTTTTCCCCTTATTTAGCCGATTTGAAAAATTGCATTGTCCTCCTTCAAGGTGAATTTGTTTTCTATCCAAAGTTGTCGCAGCATGTAGACACTGCTTGTCTTTTTCTGTAGATATGTTTCACACGACAACTCTGCCAACACAGGAAGCACATTTTGTAACAAAGGCTTCCTAACTGTACAATGAACAGTTGTGTTGTCCAGGGTTCGGATAACAACATTCACATAATTTCCATATATATATGGACATTTTTCATCGCATCGCAGACAATCAATTGTATCATCACTTATCAAAGCGGAGGCAGAAGCAGCGGAGCTGCATTTTGCACATACAGGCTCAAAGGGGGTCGAGTACACTTTGGATGCAACTAAAATACCTTCAACCTAGGATCGCGAGAAAATACATTAATACATTGAACAATATAATACACAACTGCACCCCCCCTCCTCTTTTTAAAAAAAAGAAGAAGTAAGTAGGCACAGAAATTTGTTGAAAGCTATTTATATAAGCAAAGTCAGGATGATTTTGTGGATGTATACGCACAATAGTTGTAGACCTAGCTAGTTTATTCAAATGCTCTACTATATTTGCTCGCAACTTTGTTACAAATGTTGCCTAGGTTGTTCAAAATATCATTTCTCTAACATCCCTCTTCATTGTTATATTTTTGAATAACATAAGTGGAATCTGCCCTCTATGCAATTGTTGTTCCATTGACGAAAACAAATATGAATGCTTATCAAAAAATTGTAGCTGCAACATAGAATAGTGCAATATTTGTGTAACTTATCTGAAATACATGCACATGTGAAAGCAAAGGACAAAACTAAATATGAAAAGAGGTACCATTTCCTTGTCGTTGTTTGAATCTCCATCCTTTATATGGGGAATGTGTTGCGAGCCAAATTTCCTCGCCAGTGTGAAAATAGCCCCAATTGTTCCGACTGGGGAAATATCAGTGCTATGTGCAAGCTAGCTAATAGTCGAGTCGAGGACGAAATGATATTTTGAACAAATAGCACGAATTTTTTCCACAATGTTTGTTTCGTTGAGAAAATTAATTTGATCACAATCACCATGGTCATATAGTGTTTTGGGCAATATATTAAAATTTGTAATGGATATCCCATTACGCGGCAATATCGTTTTGCATGTTTCTGGATAAGTTGTGGAGGAATAATCAGTGTCACTGTCATCATGGCATCCTTGTCTTTCATGTCAGCATGCATAATGGATCTACTTTTGTTTTCCTTGTCCAAGTAGGTGTTACAGACAACCATTATGTCCTCGAGGAACACTTGTCCAGTTTGGCGGCTGTTCAAGCCCTCTATTGACAATACTTTGGATGTCACAACTCTAGACTTAATGACATTTTTTGAACAGGAAAACTAAAGTGAATGGTAGTGTGGTACAAGTACACAGATATTTTTGATGAACTATGGAGCGAGAGTTTCACAACCACACCTCTTAGTCTACGGAACATGCAACACGTTCAGTGTCTCTCTTGTACTTGTTGATACTTCTTGCACGCTGCAAACCATGTATTTCATAAGACATCAACATATCCGTGATGCCATAGATGAATATATAGCCCAGGAAATTTGTTCAGTAAACATAGTAAGAAGATAGCGTATGCATCTTTACCTTTGGCCTTGTYGGTCTGCCGATGTCTGGGATGACGGACTGCTCATTCCCATGTCACTAGTCCAACTTTTTCTGATGCAAGCATGTGCAGATGAACATCAGGACTAAACACGCATATGCATTATATATTGTCCATCGAAAGGACCAAATAACCGTAAAAATGTATGCATTTAAATTTTTTAACTCAAGAAATGTTTAATAGTAAACATGGAGTCAGCGCGCGGCACCATGGCCAATATGTATATCGCGGACCCCCAGAAGCTAGAGGAGAAATCTTCAACCTACCAGCCTGGCACCCGCAATTGAGAAAGTGGATAACTATGGAAGAAGGTAGAAGCACGACCACATAAGTGAATCTGTTAGTCCACTAACCGACGTAGGAAGAAATTTTCAGAAAGCACACCAGGCAGATGAACTAGAAAACAAAAGGGATAATAGAAAATGGAAAAAGTAGAAATAGGG
>JASDQU010735338.1:333777-346848 GCA_032191745.1 Picea mariana
TACATACAACAAAACTGACTGAACGAACAGTCTAGAAAAGCAGAAACATGAACCTTTGTGCTTCTCTATCCATGGTTGTAAATGTGTAGATTTTTTTCCCTGGCAAAAATATATTACAAGGCACAAAACATCACGCAATTGCATGGTCGTAGCTAAACGATTTCTGGTTTTCCCTAGCAATTTATCCAGACATTCCCTTTAACCATGTGTTTTATCCTCTACAAAAACTGTTGTGCACAAATATGCTTTATTCCAACAAAAAAACAATGGATATTTTAACTTCACATGTAATCTTCCAACAAGTTTGCACAACAAACAAGAAATACAAAATGAAACTATGGCACATAAACTTACTCTGAAACGATGAAATGCAGAAGCGCAGGTCGAATCGTGAGCGAAACAATAACAAGCGGCAACCCACAAACCTGCGAAGAAAAAACACTCACCGAACGAGTAAACAATGTATGTAGCTCCAACGATTATGAGGATGAAACATACAATGGCAACAACTGACAAACTAGTGAAGAAGAAGCACTCACCGAACCAGTAAACAATGCATGTAGCTTCAATGGAAGAACAAAGATGAAACGTACAATATTTGTCGAACTGGTGGTGGACAAAGACTGCAAATTCACTGTAACTGTATAGAAAATTTCGAGGAAAAATGTACTACGAGAAGCGTATTTACATAAACATTTAAGACTGTCAGGCTGTCTAAGGACCTCGTGGTATGGAAACATTTAAGTTGTCAAGGGTGTTGGAGGACGTCGTGTCATGTAAACATTTACGCTCTCAGGCCTATTCATGCATATCGGAATAAGTGTGAATACATTTCAACAAATATACATCCGCCAAAGACGTTATAAACTTTGGAATTCTCAATCATTACAAAGCCTTGGATATCAAAACATTTCAATATGCTTAGTACATATGAAAACTTGCGGATATATTGGCCTAGTAGAAAATACTAATACAAACATTCGAAGTAATGCTAGCATTAATAGACCTTCAAGCAATATAGAGGAATTAAAAAATACTGTCTACCAGAAAAACTTTGGATATGTTGCTATATAGTACATTGGGAATAGTGAAGGCGGCAATAAAACCTCCAATCTCTTATCCAATCAGATCAGTACATATATGTAACCTTTTATTATATTAAAATATATGTTTTTAATTCCATAGCTCCAACATTAAGTATTGTGCAAATATTTCCAATCAAAAACAAACTAATATGTAGTCAACACATTATCCATAGCTATAGTTCCTCTATGCCTACATAGGGACTAATAAAATCATTACTAAGACTTCCAGAATATAACCAATAAAACCGTATCAAATTCTGGAAATCTTAATACGGCCATTACTATGTCAAGAATGCCATTTACATCTACTTTACCAAAACTTGCAGACTCAGCTAGTGACGAGACCAAAGTCATTAAGGTAAATGTAGGCATGGGAGAAAGGCCGCGGATGCATGAGTAAATGTTCAGCCTTGGGAGATGAGCCGAATGTTTGGAGCTTCCGCCATAGGCCAAATGGGTTAATGGCATGTTGAGCAAGGTGACACCCCATCCGGGAGTTATGAAGTTACTTATAACCTTAATTTTCCCTTTCAATTTTTTTTTTAACTTCTCATCGATTTAATTGGTATTATTAAGCATCGGGGATTATATTTTTGACCTGATTACTTTAAGCATCGGCGATTGCCTGTTACCTTTAGAGAGACAATCCACATGACAGATCGCCTGGTCGCCTTAGAGAGAGACAATCCGCATCTTTTCCAACCGTTCCCTCTTTTAAAATTTCGAAAGTCTATGGTAGACTCGTACCCGGGCGGCAGTACTGCCGCAACCACCTCCTTCCGAGATGTCGCCAAACTCAATTCACCACACGACTTAACTACAAAAAAACAATTCATCATCCCAAATGCAACTTTTCAGATTCCAGTCAGATAGAAATTTCAAAAGTTGAATGTCGCGATACACGAAAATTCAAACTGGATATTCGTCATGCATATCTATCCAATCTGCGTTTGACTTTTCTATACACCCAATTACATTGGATTCCGAGTATGTATTTGCATCAATTTAAAAGGATAATCAGATATAGAAATGTAATTGGCGATTATATTAGTTTTATCAATATGTATATCCTAGTTGTTTTGGATTTGAACTTGTGACCTGTTAAGAAAAAGCACATGGTTTTAACCAATAGCTTTACTCAAGATGTATATAATATAACCATCTAAATGCTCAAAACATTTAAACTAGTAATCATTTTCATGATCCACTTATTTATGGAGAATGAAATCATGGTTTTTATGTGAGTTTTTATAAAAAAAACTACCATTTTTCACATTAAAAAATAATCATAATATACAAATATAAATTTATTTTAATTATAAAATTTTAATAATAATAAAATAATCATAACATAAAAATTTAGTTCATGTAAATTAACTTTAATTTTAAAATTTTAATAATAAAAAACTTATATTTATTTTTCTCATTCATCTTGATAATTAATAAGGTTATAATAAACCTCCAACTATTTTGTTACGAGAATTACTTTGACACATAATTAATATATTTTATTTATAGTTATATTTTTATCAATAATTACATATCAAATCTAACCAACACTTAGCATTAAACAAATTTACACATAAATATCCTACATTAAACAAATTTACCACACACAAATTTCCTAAGTGACATTTAACATTAAACAATTTTGCTACATAAATATCCTAACGAACTCTTAATATTAAACAATTTGTAACATAAATATATATTGAGTATTAAAATTCCATAAACCAAACAAATTTACCACATAAATATCCTAACTGACATTTAACATTAAACAATTTTGCTACATAAATATCCTAACAAACTTTTAATATTAAACAAATTTGTAACATAAATATATCTCGAGTATTAAGATTCCATAAACCAATTTGGTTTTTTGTCGGCCTTAACCATCATCATATATAATTTCATAATTGCAAAGTTACCAAAACAATCGTTTATGCCCGGTCTTGCATGTAATGAAGGTCCGCCAATTAAAATAGTCCATTTCCCATTTACCGTTAACTCTCGCAAACGTCACTTCCGGTATATTAATGCGAATCCAGATTCACGGACACTGTTAATGTGATTTTACCAGTCCCGTCTCTTCCTCGTAATTAAGGTTGGCCAATTAAAATCGTCCATTTTTCATTGACCGTTAAATCTTCTAAGAATGCGAACAGAGTTTTACGGACAGCGGACAATATACAGTAATGTAACAAGTTGCAATGTTGTTGTGAAAGGTGGTATATATATATGGTCGTTTACAGAAAAAGTGTATATATCTTCAAATATATCTCGATATTTTGTAAAACGTAATATATACATCGTTATGTATAGAAGTAGTATATACATCATCAAATATATCCAGACATATATATCAAGGTGGTTCGACGATACATATGTACCACTCATAGCAACATTGCATGCTATGTAGATGGCTGCTTGTTGTTCACCACTGTTAATGTGATTTTACCAGTTCAGTCTACAATTTCCAAGTCACGCTCGAAAAGATGATCTTGGCTGCTGTTGCTTGAAAGCTTGATTCTCACGTAATTCAGGTTTTGAATAGACCTCCCACCGACTTACATGCTTAAATTAAGTGTTTGCAATATATTAGTCAACCACTTCTTAATTAAATGTGGTTATTAAATGTGGTTGTTGTAATTAAGTGTTTGGAATATCTTAGTCAACCACTTCTTAATTAAATGAGGTTGTTTTTCATTTAATGACAACATTAAACTTATCACTAAGACTTCACACTTAATAGTGCCGTTACTATGTCATGAATGTCCTTCACATCCACTCTATCACTCTATCAAAAAGGGGAATGCATTGAAATAATAATAAAAAATTCATAAAATAAAAAATTAATATTAAATTAATAAAAACAATTAAAATATATATAAATAAATAAAAAATATATAAACAATAAGTGTGTTTAATTAATCAATCTATACAATAATTAAAACACATATATAGTATTATTAGCATAGATCCATATTAATTTAAGAAGGATTCATCTATAAGCGTTTAAAGGGATCAAATAAATCTTTAATCTTTTCTCAAGTTTTGCACTGTGAAAAAAGTTTTCACCTCAAGAAACTTGATCCCTTAAAACACTTGATAAATTCAAAATTAAAATGAATTTATGTTGGTCAACCACATTTTCAGTAAACTCATCACTAAAACTTAACTTAATGAAAACATGTCTAAACCCCAAAGACTTAATACCGCCATTACTATGTCATGAATGTCATTCAGATCCATGTACCAAAAGTTGCCAAGTCAACCGGTGACTGACCAAAGTATGGCATAGAGAAAGGCCGTTGACGTATGAGCTTGAGACGAATGTTTGGATGCTCTGGAGATGAGCCAGGATATATGTGTTGTGGGAAGAGTAGTTGTTTCTTTTTGTTTTTTCATCTTTTAGTAAAGAGGACGTCATAGCTTAGATTGTTGTTTTCCCTATCTGTTTGTTTTTTCCAAAAAAGCAGAATAGGTGTTGTGAGTGGATCAATTTTTTTTAATTTTATTTTATTTCTAGGTCAAAGAACTTTGCTGGTTAAGGACCCATGGCTATTTTATGCATGCACTGGTTTTTTATTAGGGTTTTATGCATGCACTGGTTTTTTAATAGGGTTTTATAAATCAATGGTGGGTAGGGTAAACGTAGATTAAGCACTTTTCCGTGCCACTGTCGCACATCAAACATGCAAGTTATAGGGTGCAGTCATCGGTAATCGATATCTAAGCAGACATATATTACAAATTATTTCTTTATATATTCATTTGAATCGATGCATAGTTCTATTGAGAGTTTAAACTAGTTTCTCAGAAAAGATCTTACGAAATCATTCCATAAACTCATTCTTGCTTTATACGGCAAACTCTTTTGACTATATCCTTCGATCCATCATGACATTGATGTATTTCTGGTGCCGTGATCCTGATAATCACTTCTCCAAAAATATCTTATTAAAATTATATACCTCTAAGTTTTTCCACGCTAAATTCTTCTGCCGGTATACAGTTGCTCCATTTTCTCTTGCACCTCGACAGATGTGACTATTATCCAATATATTTTATGTGCAAGCGTGTCTAGATTCATGGACGCCCTGGCATCCAAATGATAAGAAGATTATTCGTCAGCTACAGTGTGCGTTATTTGGTCTAATGTGGTTATCTAGTTGTCCATCATTACTAACGTTTTGAACAATAATTATAGGCAAAAAGTAAGATAGCAACCAGACTACTGGTCAATCACAGTTTAAGCTTAGGTATGAGTGCAACTCATCGATCTCATTTTTGTCAATCATTCCACTTATACTCATGAGATGAATGAGGTTGGGGAAGAAAAAAGAAGAGCCTTGACATATGAGGAAGTGCAATGTTATATATTAGAAAATGTGGAGGCAGAAGAAAGAAGATATGGAAATTACCAACATAAATTGATGCCATACGAAAGAAAAAGGTTGAAAAAGAAGAACATAAGAGGAAATATACTATGGAGGCAACAACAAAGGAAAAAGGAGAAAAGGCTTGAGCAACAGAGAAGAAAGATAAAGCCAAGGTTGCAATAGAAGTAGAAGTACAAAAGAAAAGGAGCAGTGAGGAGAACAAGAAAAAAATGGAGTTAAAGGAAGCTGGGAAGAAACAAAGGGAAGAAGAAAGAAAAAGTTGGGAGAAACAAGTCTAAGGAAGAAAGAAGAAAAAGATCAAAGGAATATTGAATTGGTGAAGGAAGAACCACCATAAAAACATATGAAAATCCCTACAAGAATAGTTTCCATGTCAATCATTCATCTTAATCAATCAATCAGGTTATTTTAAAACAAGGCTATATGGTAGCAAATACTTGCGGAAGTTTGAATACATGAAAATAATGTGAAAGTCTGAATACATAAAAACAATGTATGTATAATAAAATAAAACAATAGTTGTATACGTCATCTCATTAAAGGACTTTGAGCCTCATCTTAAGTTTACTGTCTAAATAATATAGAAATGTCTAAATAATATAGAAACTACATGGCTACAGGACGCATATATTCTCTTGAAATCAAGCCCCATAAATAAACTTTTAAACAAATTGTAGTTGGCTGAACAATTGCATTTAAACTAAACATCAAACAAGTCGGTTGATTTGATTTCGTTTACCTGGAGATGAGACGAATGTTTGGGTGCTCCGCCTTAGGCCAAATGGCTTAATGGCATGTTGGGCAAGGTGACACCCCATCCGGGGAGTTATGAAGTTGCTTATAACCTTAATTTTCCCTTTCAATTTTTTCTATGAACATCCCATCGGTTTAATTGGTATAATTAAGCGTTGGGGATTATATTTTTAACCTGATTACTCTCCGAGATTGCCTGTTACCTTATATTTTTAACCTGATTATTCTCCGAGATTGCCTGTTACCTTTAGAGAGAGAATCCACATGACAAATCGCCTGGTCGGGTTAGAGAGAGAAAATCCACATGTTTTTCAACCGTCCCCTCTTTTAAAATTTCGATAGTCTATGGTGGACTCGTACCCGGGTGGCTGTACTACCGCAACCACCTCCTTCCGAGATGTCGCCAAAGTCAATTCACCACACGACTTAACCAAAAAAACAAAATGCAATCCACAGCAGGACCAAGAAAATCACCCAACAACATTTTTTTCTTAGATATTTTCTTCTTAGATAAGGAGTTAACAATTTCACTGATAAAGTTTACTAAGGTATATTTTAATTTGAATTTGTTAACTCTTAAGAGGAAGCACATGTACTTCACCAGTCCATTCAAGATGTATATGATATAACCACCTAAATGCTCAACAACTTTGAACTGGGTCATCATTTTCTTGATTCACTTACTTGTCTTGTGGAGTGTGGAGAGTGAGATCATAGTTTTTGTGTGAGTTTTTATAAAATAAGCTACCATTTTTAACATTGATAAGCTACCAACCACAAATTTCCATATTTTGTTAACTTGGCACATAGTGATTCCTTGCAAATGCAACCAATTGCGGCCCTGGCTGAAGCCTATGGTTGGAGAAATGTTACAATTGTTTATTCCGATGACGAATTTGGTAGCGGTGCAATCGCCTCATTAAGTCATGCACTTAGGAAGGTTGGGTAGAAACTAGAATATAGATCATTCATATCATTATCTGTTGACCAGGTATCCATCAGAGAGGAGCTAACCAAATTAATGACAATGGAATCGAGATTTTTTTTTGGTTACATGCAGCCTGATCCTGCTTCAAAAGTCCTTATGGAGGCAAAGCGATTTAGATTGATGAATAGTGGTTACGTCTGGATAACTACAGATGAATTTACCAACCTTTGGGATGTTCTGTTAAATTCTTCTTCCATGGCATACGTGCAAGGTCTCTTGGGAGTCAAAACTCATATCCAGAATTCCAACATTCTTAAAGATTTCCTTCCAAGGTGGAAACACCAATTTAGACTTGAATACCCTTGTGAAGAAAAGGTTGAGCTCAATTTCTAAGGTTCATTGGTATACGATGTTGTCTGGATGATAGCTCAGGAAATTGGTAATTTAGGAAACAAAGTTTTAATTTCATGAAAATCACAAATTCTTCACCAATTTCTACACAACCTAGCATCTTTCCGGGAGGACCACATTTATTGACAGAGCTCCTCAAGATAAACTTTAGTGGTGTAAGCGGATTGATTCATCTTCACGATGGAGAAATTGTGGGTTCCGCTTATAAAATAGCGATTGTGGTGGGTAATGGTTACTGTTTAGTTGGGTATTAGAATAATATAACTCAAGTCTCCAAACAACTTCCCTCTCGTGCATCATTGTCGTCCAACAAACGTAATACCATAGATCCATAGATGAACTTTGAACTATCCTTTGGCCTGGTCCATCTACAGAAGTGCCTCGTGGTTGGCAACAACCAACGAGTGGTAAGATGTTGAAAATTGGAGTTCCCCTAAAACATGTGTTCACTGAATTTTTCTCACAGTAGCATTTGACAGTAGTTGTAACAGAAGAAACGTCATTGGTTTCAGTATAGATGTATTGGTTTCAGGTGGTTGTGAATAGACTGGATTATGCATTGCCTTATGATCCCATTTCCTACGGGGACGAGAACCATGCACACTCCCATGATGACCTTGTCTATCAAGTTTATCTCAAGGTACCTTCAAGGTACCTTCTATAGTAAGTTGAATTATTATATTTTTAATTATGATTAGAAAAACTCCAACTCTTGTCAATATTGATTTCAATTGTCAATATTGATTTCAAGTTTGTTGGGAAGAATTTAGTTGTGACGATACCACAATTTTATCAATTCCTAGTAAATATGTGAATTTCACACAACCATTTACCGAATTAGGTCTTGTGATGGTAGTTCATATAAAGGAAGACAAAACAAATAATTGAATTATTATATTTTTAATTATGATTAGCAAAACTCCAACTCTTGTCAATATTGATTTCAAGTTTGTTGGGAAGAATTTAGTTGTGACGATACCACAATTTTATCAATTCCTAGTAAATATGTCAATTTCACACAACCATTTACCGAATTAGGTCTTGTGATGGTAGTTCATATAAAGGAAGACAAAACAAATAAAGCTTGGGCATTCATGCTTCCTTTTACTCTAGGCATTTCTTGCACAACAAAGGCATTTTTTATATTCACAGAATCTCTAATATGGCTATTTAACCATAGGGTAAATCCCAAGTTTAGAAGAAACCTTAGATATCAAGTGGTGACTTTACTTTTGTATTTTACCCACAAAATTTTGTTATGTAGCGAAAGTAAAAACAAAGCATAAAAAGAGCATAAAACTAAGAAAAACAAACCAAACATAACACATAAGCAATCACATAATTGACATAGTGATTTATGTGGAAAACCAATATGGGAAAAAAACATGGGGCAATGATAGTCATCATTCTTATTATTCAAGCGAGAATTACAATATCAACATAGTCATACAACCATCCTCTCCTCACAAACACACTGTACTCCAGGGTATTGTGTCTTGCTCCCACACTTTACACACATTTCACTCTAACCTCTACGGATATGCTCATATATATAGCATCTCTCAAATAGTGAGACTAACTGATTATAATTAGATCCACTAGTTACACAATTTGTTCACAAAAGAGTGCATGCATGCACATTCCTAATATAGCTACATGCATGTGGATGTGACTGTAAGAGGAAATTCATTAACATCTTTCCAACAATCTCCACCTTGACAACAACAATAAATCTTGGGCATTGAAATACATGAAGACAGGGAATATGGTAAGATTGGTTATCACAACAGAAGTATGTGGTGAAGATACTTAGGAAATTTGGTATGAATAATGTTAAACTCGTAAAATCCCTTTGGCTTTCCATTGTAAGTTATCTTTAGGTTTATGTCCTAACTCATTAAGAAGAAAAGGGTTATATGTCTCAATTATTATATGCTAGTAGGAAGTTTGATGATTGCAATGGGAAATGGTCAACATTTCACATGGAGTTGGTGTTGTTAGTAGACACATGGAAAAACAAGGTGAAGAACATGGAAATTGGTGATTCAAACATAGAATAAAAAGTATCATCTACAATGGTTGCAATGATTTAGTTATGATTCATGAGATTTGGACAAGAGGAGACCTACCTCAAGTTATCTGTTGCAAGAATACAAGGATCTATTGGGTAAGTTTGGATAGTTATAGGATGAGGTGTTACGTGGTGGTCAAAGTGTTGTGCATTTGAATAACAATCTAGTGTATCAAAATGGAACAAGTGCATTTGTTTATACAACTCCCATAACATAGGTTACAAGCGTGCATACTCCACAAGAGTGGATCACAAGCACAAATTCACATTTCAAGACATTGTATGCCACATAAATTTTCCATCCGAAAAAGATTTGGGCTGACAAGAGAAAGAGTGTGATAAAATAGTTTCTGGAACAAAATAGGCCGTTCATGAAAGCGTTCATCTTTGACTGCAATATTAATTATCTGATAGGAGTTCATTAAATTTATTTGTATCTGGATGCAACAATTGATTGATGTCGGAGTCTGAGCCTATTTCCATATATCCCTACACTTCCGGCGTTTACTTACCCTTCAACTTGTTTATTTTCATTTTCATTTACAAGAATCAAACCTTGGACTAAATAAGGATAAGTGAAAATACCATCAATATAAAGAAAAATACAGAGAACTGTGAATATAGAACCAATGGGCTATCTCGAACTCCCATGGAAATTGGGACCAAACCCAAGGCTCTCGCACTCAAGGGTAGGACAAATAGCCTCCCTTCATTAAGGGACACCACGACCACATGATCTTTCACCACAAGGGACAAGGAAAAGTGAGTGGCGGATTTTCACTACGATCGTGATTATTAGGGGGATTCCTTCTGGTGATTCTATTTTTCATGTCATTTTTTACTTTAGTAGGGAATGTTGATTTTTGTTTATGTGGAATAATGTTCAATGGTATAATATTTTCCTTATTATCTTCTCTTCTTAAGGATCCTTTTAGAGCATCTTAATAACTACTTGGTCTTTTGACGAATCCTTGTGATGTAGAAGTTGAGTCTTGGGTGTATCCCAAACTAGTCTTCTTTTTTGGTGACCTTTGGCTACTAAGAATTTAATCCAAGGTCTTTGAACTATTTCCAAAGTTTGATCTCTTATTTTCTTTCTCAAGTTCACCTTTTAGCAGCGTAATCTCATCTTTTATTTTCTCACATGATTTTTTTTATCACTAAATTGTTTTAAAATAATTTCTTCAGTTCTATTAGCTTCCAAGAGATGGGACTTCAAATCACTAATCGTATGTTCTGACTCCTTGAAGGTTTTACAAAGTTCCCTTTCTATTGATTTAGTAGTTTATTTAATATCTACAAGCTCTCTTCTTAGTACATTGTTTTGTTTTTTAGTTTTTCCTAGTTATTCAATTACACTAAGGGTTTCTTCTTCAAAGTTCCCTTATTTTTCATCTTTTAAATGTTTATCATATTGAGTTTTCATTTCCCCAAACAGAAGCTTTGAATCTTCCTCTTCACTTATGTATGAAGAGTTGATGTCTTCTTTAGAGTATAAGTGTTTCTTTTTCTTATAAAATTTCTTCTTGTATTGGTTTTCCTAGTTGTGAACTGCTTCATAATTTTCCTCATGTATGGGATAGGGACATTTGTTAGCAAAGTGTCCAATTCTGCCACTATTTTTTTTTATCAATAAGTTGTTTTAAAATGATTTCTTTAGTTTTATTAGCTTCCAAGAGATGGGACTTCAAATCACTCATCGTATGTTCTGACTCCTTGAGGGTTTTAGAAACTTCCCTCTCTCTTGATTTAGTAGCTTCTTTAATATCTAGAATCTCTCTTCTTAGTATGTTGTTTTGTTTTTCTTAGTTCTTCAATTGCACTGAGGATTTCTTCTTTGAAGTTCCCTTATTCTTCATCTTCTGAATGTTTATCATATTGAGTTTTCATTCCCATAAACAAAAGCTTTGAATCTTCCTCTTCACTTATGTATGAAGAGTTGATGTCTTCTTTAGAGTATAAGTGTGTCTTTTTCTTATAAAATTTCTTCTTGTATTGGTTTTCTTATTTGTGAACTTCTTCACAATTTTCCTCATGTATGGCATAGGGACATTTGTTAGCAAAGTGTCCAATTCTTCCACTGTTTTTTTTTATCACTAAGTTGTTTTAAAATGATTTCTTCAGTTTTATTAGCTTCCAAGAGATGGGACTTCAAATCATTGGTGTATGTTCTGACTCCTTGAGGATTTTAGAAACTTCCCTCTCTCTTGATTTAGTAGCTTCTTTAATATCTAGAATCTCTCTTCTTAGTATGTTGTTTTGTTTTTCTTAGTTCTTCAATTACACTCACGATTTCTTCTTCGAAGTTCCCTTATTCTTCATCTTCTAAATGTTTATCATATTGAGTTTTCATTCCCATAAACAGAAGCTTTGAATCTTCCTCTTCACTTATGTATGAAGAGTTGATGTCTTCTTTAGAGTATAAGTGTTTCTTTTTCTTATAAAATTTCTTCTTGTATTGGTTTTCCTACTTGTGAACTTCTTCATAATTTTCCTCATGTATGGGATAGAGACATTTGTTAGCAAAGTGTCCGATTCTACCACTGTTGAAACAATGTTTGAAATGTAACTTTTCTTTATATTTTCCAAATCCTTTCTAGAGTTTCTTTATAAAGTTGGCCTCTTCTACATATGATATATCTGATAAATTACCATTGGTGTTTTTCTCATGCCTCATCTTTGTCTTAGATGATTTAAATGTCGTTTCATATTTTGTTGATTTATCATTCCATATTCTCATTTCATAAGGTGTAAAAATGCCATGAATCTAATCAACTGTGAGTGTGTTTAGATCAAATATATATTCAATTGTAGAAATCTTTGCATCATATCTCATAGGTAATGACCTTAGAACTTTTTGCACAATAGATTTATCTGTAATTTCTTCTTTTGCTGCTATGATTGAATTAACCACTTCATCTACCTTATGATGGTACTCGTCAATATTTTATTCTTCTTTCATTTTCGTATTTTCAAACTTAGTTATATAGATATGTAGTTTGGCTTCCCTGACTTTGTCATCTCCTTAATATACAGCCTCTAATTTGTCCCATATTTATTTGGCCGATTTACAATGCATAACCTTTACAAAAATCAAATTTTTCATCCCTCCTAGAATTACATTAACTACTCTTGAGTTGTTATTGCAAATTTTCTTTCTTGCAGTATCTCTCGGTGGAATATTTGGTGTCTTGTAACCATATTCAACAAATTTCCATAAATCAAAATCAACAGACAACAATAATTTTTTCATTCTTATTTTCCATAGAGCATAACATCCTCCATTGAACAATGGTGTTTTGTTGTTAGACACTCCCTCTTGTTGATCCATATTCAGGATCTACCTTCCAGTTGTTAGAATTTTTTGAAGGCAACCACTCTGATACCAATTGTTGGAATACATAGTGGGGGGGGGGG
>JASDQU010735338.1:362365-385421 GCA_032191745.1 Picea mariana
CATGAGTATTGGACCGAAGACTAGATGTTGGACATGTGGAGAGCCACATTACTAGTGAGACTGTCCTATTGAGAAGGCCAGAGCGGTCGGATCAGCACTACCCACTACATTGGGAGATTTGGGCAATGCCCATAGGATTCATGCAGCAGTGAATAAGTGCCAAGATGAGAACTAGTCCACTGTGCTCGAGACACCAGGTACAATCGTCGACCAAAATTTTAGTATTTTGATAGATACAGGTGCTACAAAGAGATTTATTTCTAGTGCAACGCTAAAG
Organism: Picea mariana; assembly: GCA_032191745.1. Taxonomy (NCBI): domain Eukaryota; kingdom Viridiplantae; phylum Streptophyta; class Pinopsida; order Pinales; family Pinaceae; genus Picea; species Picea mariana. Next base: position 362,643 of record JASDQU010735338.1, read on the forward strand.
AGAATTAAGGTAAAGTCAGTTGAGGAGGATGAGTTTAGACGCATAGAAATGGCATTGGGTGCCAAACAGAAGGTTGGAGGAAGGGTCACGGACTGTAGCATTGACTTGGGATATTTTGTAACAAAGTCCAACCTATATGTCATGATCTTAGAATCGTATGAAATAGTTATCGGTATGGACTGGTTGGAATCGCACGATGCGATACTCAACTGTAAGATGAAATGGTTAAGCTTGACAGATGATGTGGGACAGAGAAGAGTGATTGTAGAAAGAAACCAGGGAGTGTCTTTGAGGTTCATTTCTTCCTTACATCTACAGAAGAGCATGCACAAAGGATGTAAGTTATATGTAATATTAGCGCTAAACGAAAGGGGAAAGGAAGAAGGATTAGAAAACCTTTCGGTAGTACGAGAGTTTGCTGATGTGTTTCCAGAAGAGTTACCAGGTTTTTCACTCAAAAGAGAGTTGGAGTTTACAATTGACTTGAAACCTGGAATGGAACCGGTAGCAAGAATGCCTTATCGGATGTCAACACCTAAGTTGTAGGAGTTGAAAATGCAATTGAAAGAATTATTAGACTTGGGACTTATACGTCAAAGTGTGTCACCTTGGGGTGCACCTGTTATTTTCATAAGAAAGAAGGATGGATCATGGAGACTTTGTATTGACTACCATCAATTGAACAAAGAGACGATCAAGAACCAGTCTCTGTTGCCAAGAATAGAAGATTTGTTTGATTAAATTAAAGGAGCGACAATGTTTTCAAAGATTGACTTGAGATCGGGATATCACCAGTTACGAATTAAAGAGGAAGATATTCCTAAAACTACATTTAAGACGAGATTCAGACACTGTGAGTTTACGGTTTTACCATTTGTACTGACAAACTCCCCAGGGGTATTCATGAGTTTGATGAATGGGGTGTTCCGCGAATACTTGGACAAGTTTGTTCAAGTATTCATTAATGACATACTGATATATTCTCGGAAGACAGAAGAACATGACAAACATTTAAGCTTAGTACTACAGTGTTTACAAGAAAACAAATTATACAGGAAACTGTCGAAATGTTCTTTTTACCAAACAAAGATTCATTACTTGGGGTACGTTATATCAGGTGAAGGTATAGTTGTGGATCTAGCGAAGGTAGAGGCTATTATGGAGTGTCTTGCGCTGGAAAACATACAAGAAGTAAACAACTTTATGGGTTTAGCAGGATATTACCGATGGTTCATTGAAGGTTTTTCGAAGATACCAAATTCGATCATGGAACTGCAGAAGAAAAGAAAGAAGTTCGTATGGACTGATAAATGCACAGAATCATTTCAAAGGCTCAAGGGGTTATTGACGATAGCACCGATACTGAAAGTCCCCAACATGGAAAAGAAATTATTGGTATGCACATACGCATCCAAGGAAGGATTAGGCAGAGTTTTGATGCAAGACGGTTGAATGATTGCTTACATTTCGAGGAAATTGAGAAAGCATGAGGAGAACTATGCAACGCATGATTTGGATTTATTGGCAATTGTATATGCCTTGAGAGTTTGGAGGAACTCTCTGATTGGACGAAAATTCAAACTAGAGATAGACCATTGTGGGTTACAACACATATTTATGTAGAGTGACTTAAACACACGACAGAGGCGTTGATGAGAATTACTTAGCGAATACGATTTTGAGATTACGTACATCAAAGGAACGGTGAACAGAGTGGCAGATGCACCGAGTTGGAGACCATGCATATTCTCGGTAATACCTCTTCATACGAATCTTCGAGAAAATAGTCTAGCTATATAGATCGACGGTGACTGGTACAAAGAGGTTAAGGAAAATACTGGACAAGATACCATGGTGGTACCAAAATTTGAAGGCTACTCCTTAAGACAATGATAGGTTGTTGAAATTTAACAGAAGGATTTACATACTACCTAACGGTGAATTGAGAAATTTGATCTTAAGCAAAACTCATAGATTAGTATACATGGCTCATCTGGGAGTCACGAAGATGAAGGCTGAACTTAAGCCTTTGTTCTTATGGAAAGGATGAAAGAAGACATAGTTAGTTACGTGGCGATATGTCTATAATTTCAGCAAGTGAAATCTGAACATAGACATCTGGTAGGATTACTACAGCCACATCTGGTGAGGTCATTTTGATGGACTTTATTGTTGGATTTCCACTGACGGAAAGGAGACACGACTCGATTTTTGTGGTAGTTGACACTCTGACGAAGAGTGCACATTTTATTCCTATACGTATGACGTATCAGGTGTTAAATATAGCTAGATTTTTTTTCATCAAGATTGTGAGATTACATGGGGTACCAAGAAGGATCATATCTGATCGAGGATCGGTGTTTACAGGACGATTTTGGACCAGTTTCCAAGAGGCTTTGGGAACACAACTGAACTTTAGTACAACGTATCACCCTAAGACAGACGAGATGACCGAAAGAACGAACCAAATTTTGGAAGATATGTTGTGTATGTATGTGATGGACCAACATAAATGTTGGGAAGAGTTCTTGTCACTGGTAGCATTTGCATACAACAACAACTATCAAAGTACCATTAAGATGGCACCATCTAAATTTATTTACGCGAGACTGTGTCGAACGCCATTGAGCTGGGATCGAATTGAAGATAGAGTCTTAGTAGGACCATAAGTGATCCAAGAAATGGAAGAACAAATGAAATCAATAAGACAAAGGATTAAAGAAGTGCAAGATTGGCAGAATAGTTATGTTGATGCACATCACATTGACCGCAGTTATAAAGTTGGCGACCGAGTTTTCTTATGGGTGAAACCACACAAGAGTTCGATCAAGTTCGGAAGAGGTGCAAACTCTCTCCTAGATTTGTGGGGACTTTCGAGGTAGTGGAAAAGAAAGGACATGTGGCTTATCGACTAGCCTTGCCTGATTCTTTGAGGTGTATGCACAGTTTTTTTCATGTATCTGTTTTGAGACATTATGTTAGTGATCCTACACATGAGATTGACATGAGTTCTTTACAGGTGTCGGACAAGGGTGCACTCACAGCGGAGCCAATCCGTATTTTGGACCATCTCATTCGAAAGCTACGACGTCAAACAATCGATCAGGTCAAGGTCTAGTGGGGCAATTATAGTCCACACTCAACTACCTGGGAGGACGCATATGATATGCGCCAACAGTTTTCTTACTTTTTTGATAGATTAGACATATAGATATTGTCCGATACTTTTATTACTGCATTTTATATACTGTATAACTTCAGGACGAAGTTTAAAATAAGAGTGGGTGTATGTAACATCTCTCTCTTGTGAGCACATGTTATCGATTTATTCTTTGAGGACACTTGCGTGCAAGTGATCTGGTTATAGTATATGGTTATTATTTCGCTTATGGATTTTTATGATGATGTTGATGGTTGTGATTCAATGTTATTTGATATATATGTATTGACAGATGTTATTGACGAGTTTTCCCTGAGTGTGTAGGACACTTGACAGATTGTGGGTGTCGATGGCATCAATGGACCTCCTTAGACTCTGAATTGAGTCAGGGAGTGGATTGTATTGGTTTGAGTATTTCATTTATGTATATGTGACATATGATCGATTATAGTATCATTTTGTATATGGATCGTTGGCAGTGTTCCGTTGATGGATGCAAGCTGACAAATGTTTGCTAATCTGGCTCATATAAGGAGTAAAGGGGCCATGCACAGAAACCAAATATTGAGGAAGAGGTGTCGCAGTGTCCCTGTCACAGCCTACTAGAACTCTCATTGTGGCTCAAATTGTAGGTTAACAATTACCTAGTTCGAGAGGTCCACGATGTCATGAGGGAAAACTAAGATAGTCGCTCACGAAGATTCTAATGGGCGCACAATAAGGCTGGGTCCTTATTCCTTAGAATCCCTTAGCCTCTCACAAGGTCACTCAAATGGAGTGTTGACTCCAAGGGTTGGAAAACTACCAAAACCAGTCAAGGTCAAGTGGAACCCTTGGAGCACAGAGTGCATCTTGAAGGGAAACGTCGCATAATTAAAACTTGAGTCAACGAATCTAGGTGGCCTAGAAAACCTTGAGAGAAAAACTAAACCTTGAAAAAATCTTCAGGCTTTGTTGGATTTAATTAATTAATTAAAGATTGAATTTATTAATTAAAAATCTCAATAAAAGTCTAAGACTATTCCAAAAAAGAGGGGGGAAGAAATTAAGCCTANTTGACTCCAAGGGTTGGAAAACTACCAAAACCAGTCAAGGTTGAGTGGAACCCTTGGAGCACAGAGTGCGTCTTGAAGGGAAACGCCGCATAAATAAAACTTGAGTCAACAAATCTAGGTGGCCTAGAAAACCTTGAAAGAAAAACTAAACCTTGAAAAAATCTTCAAGCTTTGCCGGATTTAATTAATTAATTAAAGATTGAATTTATTAATTAAAAATCTCAATAAAAGTCTAAGCCTATTCAAAAAAAGAGGGGGGAGGAAATTAAGCCTAAGTCTAAGTTTTGTAAGAAGACTAGAACTAAATTATAACTTAAATTTAAAAGGAATGAAGAAAATCAAGTTAAGAATTAAGAAAAGGTGAAATATATCTAAAGATTTGATATAAGGCACATGTGTGCAAGAAAATATTAAAAGGGAGTTTTTAAATAAGAAAGAAATAAGGATGAGAGAATAGGGTACACATAGAAAGGAATCTAGAGTCTAGCTACCACTAGTTTAACTAGCAGAAGACTCGTATTTTAACTCAACTCAGAGTTAGTAAGGCATCAATCATTAAATGGAAATATGGGGAATAAAGAGACAACTAGGAATGATTTAAGGAGCGCATTTGGGGAATGTGTGGGAAATTGACTTTTAATTAAAATAAATTAGGAAATGTTTTGTGCAACTTGGGGGAGAGGGTGACAAGTGTGAGGGGGAATAATTATAAATTAATTAATTAAAAAGAAAATTATTTGTGAAAGCGGGGATGTGTCAGTGAGAAAACTCCTATAAATTAAATGGTTAATAAGGGAAAGGGATCACAGAGGTTATTGGTAAAGTTATGCTACCGAATTATTTTGACTAGTTTTACTTGTGCGAGTTGGGATACCCAACTTGAGAGAGAGTGGTGGCTCTACCTTACGAGACAAGCTTGGAGCTAGAGTGTTTTGTTTTTCTTGTGTGTGGTCCCTTTGTCTCTCGGGGGGCTAAGGGGGAAGAATACTACCCCTAACGTTGTATGGGAGGTATCGGTGAAGTTTCAGTGATTAGCATGCGGAAGAAGAAATGAGTGTCATTTTCTGAAGATCATCTTCGGCTTCATCGCCTTCGGTTACAGTATTTTATTTAAAATTGCAATCGCATTGGGATTTTAAATTGTATAATTGAGTTTTTTTTATTTGCATAATTGTGTTGAAAATTTAAGATTGAATAGACAATCTCCTTGACGCTTTTTTTTAAATCCTAGAAGCGGATTCCCAATAATTTCAATGTCATTGTTTTTCTCAACTAAATAAATAGAATTTCGTGTTAAGTTGTGTTCCCTCTCCAAATCCGTAATCGATTCCTACATGCTCGTCTTTACGTATAGATTGCACACATATAAAGTGATCACTTCCTTTTAAAATCCGAATTGAACTTGAATTTATTTCCAGGAACGTTGATCATTGCTTTTTAAATTCGATTTTGAACTTGAATGTATCTCCAAGAAACATTTGATCTTGAATGGATCTCTAAGAAACATTTGATAACTGCTTCTTTTTAAATTAGAATTTGAACTCGAAAGTAGTCTTAACCTATAATATTTGTTGCTATAATTCTTCTTCTCTATAAACTACACAAAATATCTTTTTATTGTCAATGCCTTCATTACCCATTCTCCAAAAATCTTGCAAAGTGATCAGTAATGGTAGAAATTCACCTTAGATTCTTGTTATTGGTTGTTTGTTTTTATATATATCCAATAATATCTTGAGCTTGATTGATATGGGAGCCTAGGGTGGATATGTTGTGAGTACCTTTCAAGTAAAATTTTATTTATTTATTTTATGTTTTGCATAATCACAATAAATATTTAATTTCTACAGTATTAAAATCTTATATTGTCATTTTTTCCTGGTCCTTTTTTTTTCCACGTTGGAAGTTCCGCGCTGGAAACTCACCCCGATACTTCCTCACATGGTGGATGATATGAGAGTGATAAAGCTTCGCAGCCCCATGGAACACAGGCTCGAACTCGTGACCTCTCCCCAAACTTGGAAGAGTGTACACATGTCTAACCAATTGTGCTATCCCATGGGACTCCCTTCCTGATCCTTGCCTTGTTGGAAAATCAGAATTTAAATATTTAACCTTCTCTAGCTAGCATCCAGAGCATATTTGAATAAGTTAATATTCATGTGATATAATAAGTTAATATTCCTTGGAAAATGGTTGATGTGTCCTAATAGCATAGTTAACTATTTAATTAAGAATTGAATCCTTATATTATATGATGTCGCTTCATTTTAAAAAAAAGGGAAAACCGAAATTTAAAATTTATATGACGAGTCTTAATAAGGTATATAATTAATCCTTATGGAAATTATAGTTATGTACATCTAAATGCAATGAATGGGATAAATTGTACAATTCCATTTTAATGGAATCAATCTTATTATTAATCTATAATTACTTCAAAAGTTGTTAGTTATGGAATAATAACATATGGTTAATAATTGTTCTTACTTCGAAAGTTATCAGTTATGAAAATTTGATTAATTAAAATATTTTAATTTAAAGGGCCATATGATACATTGATTTATTGTTCACTTGAGTAATAAAGTTAATTTATATGATGGTATAAAAGTCACTGTTAATGTTTTTATATAAATGGTATGAATGAGATAAATTGTCCATATCAATCTTATTATTAATCTATAATTACTTTAAAATTAAAAATGGAATCAATTTTATTATTAATCTATAATTACTTTATGAAATAATAATATATTGTTAATAATTGATCTTACTTCAAAAGTTATCAGTTATGAAAATTTAATTAATTAAAATATTTTAATTTTAAAGGTTTTATAATACATTGATTTATTATTTACTAATATGATGGTATAATAGTCAATTTTAAGGTTTTTATATAAATGATATTAAAGTTAGATAAATTAATGAAAGTGGATATAGTTGTTTTTTTTTAATAATATTTAAAAAAAAAATAATAATAATAATAATAATAATCTTTTTTTAAGGTCACGGCCAAGTCAACACACCAAATTGGTGTATGAGACCTCCTTGTTTGTGGGACAAGGGACCCCCCTCCGCCCAGCAATTTGACTGGTAAAGTCTACGAAGGTATACATACCCTACCCCCCTCTGGATTTGAACCTGTGACCTCTTAAGAGGAAACACATGTTCTTAACCATTAGGCCCAGATATAAAGTTATTTATATAAAGACTTACTTAATTACTTTTCGTTGTCATTGAATTTTAATGTACAAATGAGTTTAATGTACAATAAATAATATAAATTGTATCATAATCATCATTCGATCACTATGTGACTTTTCAAGGTTGGTAAGGTTAATTGAATTAATTGAGATGTTTATTGATTTAATAAATAAGAAAACAAAGAAGGATATTGTGTTAACACAATTGTGTAACTTGCGCAACACGCATAAATTGGACTCGACTTATTGAACAACTTTGCATAAATTGACGAACTTAGCCAATGAGCATATATTTTCATATTACCTACTAAATAGTTGATATCATGATATTATTCATTTCAAGGTTAATGTGAAATCTGTAATTAAGACCATTTATGCTAGTATTCTATCGATTGAATTTAATTTATTTATGTGGTTAAGTGATACAATTATATTGGAATTGAAACAAAGTTAATATTATATGGAGATTGTGAATATTTGGTTGTTGGTAAATCTAATTGAATTGTGGTTCATGATTGGATTAGTGGGATATAGACAACTCCTTGTTCCTTAGAACAGTCGTCAATCCTGAGACCTTAAATGGTCAAAATCAATCGGACGAATCCTGGACTTGAGCGTTGCTTATGTGTCTTGGAGGTCCTAACCATGCAGGATAGGTTGGGTGGGTAGTTTCCTTATGATATATGTTGAATGATTGATAATGATGTTGCTTTCAGATGAACCTGGTGAATTGGCTTATGTAGTGATTAATATATGATGTGTTGTTATTAATTATGTTAATGCATAGATTATGCGTCGTTAGTAATTTGGATGTTGTGTCGATGGTGTTGTTGTTCATTATGTGGTGACGTTTTAATTTTCTATTGCTAAAAAAAAATATTTACCTATTGTACATCACTAAATGTAGACGTAACGAAGGGGATGTTACAACTAGTATGATCACATCAAGCGTTTTCAGTATTCATAACCCTGAAATCAATACAACAATCGAGAGCTAGAAAGAACAACAATTCCCAAGAATGATAGTGATTCACAACAAAACCCATAATGACTCATCAACCAACTAATCCTGTACTAACTTAATCCCAACTCGTTACATAACTCCTCTCTATCAGGTTTTTCTGCAAACTTCTTTCTTTCTTCATTCTAGTGTTGTGCTTTCTTGATTCTGCCTTCTTCTGGAATTCTCTTGAATGTTTTGGCTTCCTTCAATGTTCTCTCCAGCCGGGTCATGTTTGCTTTCTACATTGGCATTTTGACGCATCACTTTATGTTCGATTTTCGTTGCATTTATCTATTTTCTGCCAATCGTATCCTTTTACTAGTTTTCTCTACTTTTCCTGCAATACTATGATATTTCTTCAAAATCAAGTCTTCTCCAAAAATGGAGGGTCCAACAAGACGTAGTTTTAGGATCATCATATCTCATCTTGTACAATGAATAGATTGTAAACGGAGGTTTCCCCCTCAAAGTGGATTGTTATTCATTAATTTTTAATCATTCTCAAGGTGTTGGTTCATAACACTAAATCCTGAAACTTCCCACAAAAACCCCAAAGAAAGATTCTCTTATACCAATATGATTTGAAAACTATTGTGGATATTCCAATGGAATAGTGATTCGAAATGATATTTTAAACGATAATGGTTAAGTTATTAAGCATGTGTTGATTAATCGATTAGGAAGCTAATGAAAAAGGAAGAAAATATGAGAAGACATAACAACCATATAAACATGTACAGATCTGAAACAAAGCATGAACAATAGAAAAACATAAACACCAATATGATAACGGAGTTCGGAAATCTCGCCTACGTCTCCGAGCCTTTGTCTCAGTGGATGAGTCTTTCTTATTTCTATTAGAAGCTTTAAAATGGCATCAAAGCAGTGCAAAAAGGTTACAAAACTGATCTGGTCTTGTTCTACCAGATCTCTAGAACCCAACAAAAGAAACAACACTCAAATCGGATGACCGGAGCTCCCAGAAATGGCCCACAAAGGTGTGCTCCTCAACAGCTTCCCTGCATAAAAATGGCTTTGGCTTGGAAAATCTTCAGTATAAACCTGCTATGAATGTCCTCGTATGGCCTCAAGAAGGCCTGGTTTATATAGATCTGAAGTTGGTAACCATCTCCCAACTTACCCCCAAGATATGGCCTCAAAAATGACCCAATATCCCCCCAAAAGGGCCAAAAATCTCCAAAAATAGGCCTATAATCCATAAAAAAATCACTATTATATGGTTAGAAAAAACACTTTTGCAAAATTATTGGGCCAAGACCCTCTGGTATAGGCGCGCGCACTTAATACTAGGTCACATGGTTTAATATGTCCATGCGCCAGCCCCTAGGGGCTACGCGTTGGCCCTTACCCTGCAAGTTCTGGTCACATGTCACAATGTAATGGGACTGAGACCCAAATAGTGCATCTAGCCTCTGGTCTTACCCCAGAGTCATATGGTAGGTTGGCACTAGTGGTTAATGGTATCCTGTGGCCCCCACGCCCATAGCTTATCCACAAAGAGGAGTATCAGTGTATGGGTAGCACATGTAACCGTGGGCGGTAGCACATGTAACCGTGGGCTGGGGCTAGGCCCCAACCCTTTCCACCTCTGCTCACACCTTTATATCACTTTAAATATTAAAATGTTGACTTGCTATAACAATTCCCACAGTGACGCGTTGGTATCTGACCTGTCCAAAGCACTTCCCTTAACTAGAGGTCATGCGGTCGAATCCCCTAAAGTGCAACATCCCTTTTACCATGCCAACGAATGATGGGGTGCCATGTGGCAGCCCATGTCTGGGCCACGTGGCACCGTTTTAACTTGCCCGAAATTGTGCCACTTGTCAAAACCCAAATGGACCATGTCTGCCATCTACCCAGTCAACATGTTGTTGCTCTGCCATGTGTCTCAATGGCATGTCATCATGATGTCATGCTGACATCAACATTGACTTTTTGGCTATTGACTTTTCACATGTTTGGGAAAACAATTAGAGTGTGATATCTAGAGCATACAACATCCGTTTGAGCCCGTTCAAGTTGCATTGGGTTCGTATCGATGAGGCCTATGCACACGTCCGTTTTGTAGCCATTCTGAGAAATTTTATTTTTAGGCCTTTCTAAGCCCCATCAAGCTCCTAGATCCAAAACTAGATCACACCTCCCCACTAAAAGACCTTTTGGTCCCCAAAATTTTATTGACCAGTCATCAAGCTCGGGATAGGCCACCCGGCTTGTTTCCTGTCTTTGAACTCTATCATGTGCACCTGTCTCATCAAGATCAATTGTAACACAATCATGATAACTGATAGCATATTGTTAACCATTTGAACCCTGTCACATCTTATTGAAGCTACTATCATCCATGTAGACAACATTACTAATGATAGCATCAAAAATATGACTGCAAATGAGTTGATATGTTTGTAATATTTACACGACATTACCTTATCTTGAAGCAAACTGTGATTGATTTTCCATTCTACAATCATCTCTTGTTCTTGCTTAAGATCTATTACTTGACTTGAAACAATTATAGGTGTTTTGCTTGATTGAGTTGCCTTTCTTAATTGTTCCATTGTTTGAAGATTTTTATTTGCCTTTACATGATGAGCATGAACCACATATTCTTGACCTGCTTTGGTTAAATGGTATTGATTATTTTCCCTATAGAAGATTGATCTATGATCAAACAAGTATGGACTGCCTAAGACCATTCCACATTCACTTAGTGGCACCACATCACATGTTACCACGCCCACATATTTAGATGAAATTGCAAATTTTAATGTGCACTGCTTGGTTATGTGCATTCGATGATTTTTGCTTATCCATTTAAGTGTGTAAGGCTTATGATGTATCTATGTTTTTAATCCCAATTGCTTAACCAATTCCTCTGAAATTAAGTTAGATTGAGATCCACTATCTATCAATGTGTCAACCTTAGTGTGTCTCATGATGACCCTTTTGTGAAACAAGTTACTTCTACAATAAAATCCTTCACCAATTTTACCTATCATATCAACCAATGATACTTTAGATTCATCACCTGAATCCGATCCCAAGTCTATGGGTCATGTTGTCGCTGCAACTGTTTGCCTCCCTTCCTTTTCCTTGAACCACTTGGGTCTCTTCTCGGGATGCAACTACCAACATCGGTCCTCATCATGCCCCTCTTTCTTTCCACTGAATTTGATTTATTTCCATACCACTTCCTTTTGTCCACTTTCCTTAAAAATGATTCCCCTGATACACTAACACTTGTTTTCCCTGCTTCAATGTATGTCACTTGAACAGAAACCTCATCAAGATTAGTTGTTCCAAACATGAATACAGTATTTCAAATATGTGCAGGTAAACCTCCTATATACTTCATAAGAGTTTCTTGGGTATGTAAATGAATATCTAACATCAATGCCATTTTACGAAATCCATCGGTATATTCTTGCATTGTTTGTACTTTTCTTAGTTTTAAATATTTCCATTCAATTAATGCTTTCTCTTTATAACCCAAAGGATATAATTTCTTTATAAGTGAAAAAATAAAACTTTGCCATGATGGAAATACATTACCCACTTGTTGTGTTCCATTTTGCAACTTTCTTTGCCACTAGATGAGTGTTGTGCTTGCAAGTCTCAATGATGCCAATTTGATTTGAGTGGTCTCATCCTTGATTTGTTGCACACTGCAATACAACTCCATCTCTCTGACCCAATTGTCAAGTCTCTTTGCATTAACTTCACCATCATACATGGGTAATTCAAATTTAACATCAAGTTTCAATAAAGGCATTTCATTCTTATGTTTATGGACATGTTTCTGTGCATTGGATTTAGAACTTGAACTTGAAGAAGAAGGAGAAAAAGGAGGTGAAAATGGAGGTGAAGGAGTAATTTGAGGAGGATCGTCTCCTTCTTCACTTTTTCCCTTTGAAGATTCACCAAGAACTGGTCTCTTTCGTTCCAATTAATCCTCATAAAAAATTTCATCATCTTCGACATGGCAAAGAAAGATTTTTGAAACTCTCTCTCATCCAGAGAAAGTCCCTCTTTTGATGCCATCTTCTCGATTTGAAAAGTTCTCTTTGTCAATCCAATCAATGGATTCTCTTCAACAAGTTTGCCTTCACCACGATGTAGCTTTCCCCTAGTTAACATGCAAAACTCAAATCCAAACATCAACTAGCTCTGATAGCATTTGATCTGAAATGATATTTTAAACGAAAATGGTTGAGTTATTAAGCATGTGTTGATTAACCAATTAGGAAGCTAATGAAAAAGGAAGAAAATATGAGAAGACATAACAACCATATAAACATGTACAGATCTAAAAAAAAGCATGAACAATAGCAAAACATAAACACCAATATGATAACGGAGTTCGGCAATCTCGCCTACGTCTTCAAGCCTTTTTCTCAGTGGGTGAGGCTTTCTTATTTTTGTTCGAAGATTTAAAATGGCATCACAACATTGCAAAAAGGTTACAAAACTAATATGGTCTTGTTCTACCAGATCTCTAGAACCCAACAAAATAAACGACACTCAAATCAGATGACTGGAGCTCCCAGAAATGGCCTGCAAAGGTGCGCCCCTCAACAGCTTCCCTGCATAAAAATTACATTGGCTTGGAAAATATTCAGCATAAACCTGCTCTGAATGTCCTCCTATGGCCTCAAGAAGGCCTAGTTTATATAGATCTGAAGTTGGTAACCATCTCCCAACTTCCCCCCAAGATTTGGCCTAAAAAAGGGTCCAATATCCCCCCAAAAGGGCCACAAATCTCCAAAAACAGGCCTATAATCCATAAAAAATCACTATTATATGGTTAGAAAAATCAATTTTGCAAAATTATTGGGATAAGCCCCTCTGTTCTAGGTGCGCGCACTTAATACTAGGTCACATGGCTTAATATGGCCATGCACCAACCCCTAGGGGTTGCATGCTGGCCCTTGCCCCGCAAGTTCTGGTCACATGTCACAATGCAATGGGACCGAGTCCCGAACAGTGCGCCTAGCCTATGGTCATACCACCGAGTCATATGGTATGTTGGCGCCAGTGGTTAATGGTATCTCGTGGCCCCCATGCCTATGGATTATCCACAGAGAGGAGCATTGGTGTAAGGTTGTATGGGTAGCACATGTAACCGCGAGCTGGGGCTAGGTCCCAACCCTTTCCTCCTCTGCTCACACCTTTATATCACTTTAAATATTAAAATGTGGACTTCCTATAACAAGTCCCGTAGTGGCACACTGGTATCCGACATGTCCAAAGCACTTCCCCTAACCAGAGGTCATGTGGTCGAATCCCCTAGAGTGCAACATCCCTTTTACCATGACAACAAATGATGGGGTGCCATGTGGAAGAACACGTCTGGGAAACATGACACCATTTAACTTTCCCACAATTGTATCACTTGTCAAAACCCAATTGGACCACAACTTTTTACATGTTGACATGTTGACTTTTCGCTTGTTTGGGAAAACGATCAGAGTGTGATATTTGGAGCATACGATTTCTGTTTGAGCCCGTTCAAGTTGTGTTGGGTTCATATCGACGACGGCTATGGACACGTCCATTTTGAAGCCATTTTGAGAAATTCGATTTTTAGGCCTTTCTAAGCCCCATCAAGTTCCTAGATCCAAATCTGGATCAAACAGTTCATCAAAATAAATCTTACAGTATTATATAGTCTCTTCCTATGAAATGTTTTATTTTATATTTATATTTAATATTAATAGCTTATCACAAAAAATATTAAAATGAAATAGATCTAAAATTAAAGAACTAAGCAAATAACACACCATCATCACAACAAACACAAGTTGTAACCTAGGAAGTCATAATAGAATAAAAAAACATCTATAAGGTGAGTCTTATGCCTTTCTCTTTTCTTCTTAGTTATTAAATGCATACACAAATAAAGTGCACTAACTACTAAGTTTCCATGGACATTGTGGCTTGTATGGGTGTTACAAGATATTCTACTTCCTCCATTATACTTCAATATTCTACTCCCATATGATTTTCTCAACTATGGAACAATAAACAATAAAATAAGAACGGAACCCCTTCCTTTCCTAGTGGCCCAATATTTAACATGGCTTGATAACCATCTAGAGTTAGTGTTAGGATTTTTTCATGCCCCAAATCCCAATTAGGGTTAGGGTTTTGGACCCTCTAACATATTATTGAAATCCCACACATGACTATATCCACATGTGTGAATAATGGAAGGTAATGTAAATGTGTTGAACCTACACATAATATATCTATCTAGAAAATAACACACACATTTGCAGAGAGAAATTGTGAGAGAAGAAGAAAAAGAGAAAGAATGGAAGAATCATCATTAACCGTAATGAAATGAATAATCTACACATGATATACTCTGTATAACTCAACCAATGCTCACCAGAGGATAATCCAATGCATCATAGTGGTGGTATATAGTGATTTGGACACACACCAGTAGTTACGGGAGTAAACTGCCACCTAATCTAGTCTCTCAGGCAGTTACGGAAGTGAACTGCCACCTAGTTGAGTTAACTAGTCTACCAGTCTTCAGTTAACTAATTGAAACAGAGTGAAGTGAGGAGGATATCGGGGGATCATGGGCAATGTGTTATTCTGGTGATGATACCAAGGCTAATGCGCATAAGTTGGTGATGATACCAATCTTGCATGGTGACAAAACCAATGTAGCATCTAGACTCCACTCAACTAGTCAAACTGAAGAGAATATTCTCCTATGATGATCCCCTCATGTACTAAGTTCCAGATGTAGTGCATGTGGATATCAATGTGCTTCGTCTGCTACCTATGAACTAGATATCTACAGAACTTCAAAGTGCTCTGGTTTTCACACTAGATGACGATCGGTCGAATAAACTGAATTCCCGACTCAGTGAGAAAATGTTGTAGCCACATAGCATGAATGGTTATGTTAACTACCCCTCTGTACTCTACCTTGGCTAAAGAAAGAGAAATAGCAGCATGCTTCTTGCTCAACCAATAGATAGGCCCAGAACCAAGACTGAGTGACTAACCAAATGTGGACTTGCGATTAGTGTTGTCGCCAGCCCAGTCAGAATCAATAAACCCGATGAGATCTAATGTAGAGTCTGCTGCATAATGAATCCCAAAGGTGATGGTTCCCTGTACATATCGAAGAATATGCTTTGTAACCTTCCAATGTAGCTCATGCGGCTCCTACATGAACCTGGAAACTACGCCAACTGCATAGGAGAGGTCTGGTTTGGAGTGTGTGATATACAACAAGCTCCCCACTAGTTGTCTATACAGTGTGTTGTCAACCAATGGAGTGTCCACACCATCCTCAAGTTTGTCTCCAGATAGGAAAGGAGTCGAGGCAAACTTGCAGTCTGTCATGTGAAATCTCTCAATGAGATATTGAGCATACTTGGCCTAAGACAGTTTGATTCTTGATGCATCCTAACTGATCTCGAGTCCAAGGAAGAAGTGTAGCGGACCCATGTCCATCATCAAAAACCTGTCATGTAGAATCCTCTTGACTGCAACAATCGCTGAAGTCAAGAAACCAGTGATCAACAAATCATCAACGTACATAATTAAGAGTAGAAGTGAATCAATTTTCCTAAGAATGTAGACATTTGGGTTTGATTTAAAATATACAAAGTTCTTTGACAATAGGTAGGATTCCATCTTGGCATACCATGCCCTCAAAGCCTACTTGAGGCCAGAAAGAGACTCTTTAACTGATAGACCAAAGATGAATCCTGCATAAATCCCTAGGGCTACTCCATATAGATATCCTCAGAGAGATCATCGTGAAGAAATGCATTATTCACATCGGTCTGATGGACTTCCCATCCCTTGGTTTCCACAATGGAAAGTTCCAAACATATGGAATCCATCTTCGCTACTGGAGCGAAGGTCTCATCATAGTCAATTTCATGCACCTGTTGAAAGCCTTTGGAAACAAGCCCGGCTTTGTATCTACTAATATGTCCATCCATTGCGCTCTTGGCCCTATAGACCCATCTTCACCTGACAAGTTTCCTTCCAGAAGGAAGGGGAACCAAATCCCAAGTCTAGTTCTCGAGGAGGGAGTTGTACTCCTACTGCATGGCGGATTCCCAAAAGGGATTTCCAGCAGCCTCGCCATAATAATATGGATCTGAAGATTGAACCAAGAAAATATTCCTCGAGGGAAATGGTTCAGTGGAATTGAGTGCAATAAGAGGCTCCTCGAAATTAGATCCAACCCTCCTAGTATCAGTTGGATCACCAACAAGATCCCCTACATCTTGAAGAGTAGTCTATGCCCACTTGGGCCTCTTCTCTGACTCTGCATCTACATCTGGATGCTCTGAATTTTCATTTGACTGTACTGAATCTATCTGTGGATCATCTGAATCCTATGAAATCATAACTCTCGTTTGAAGAAAATCCGAAATGTGCATGCTCATCATCTCAAACAGGCGGAAGAGTGAAGGTGTCTGCATGCGCTTGTTGAGGTACATGCAAGACACTTTCCTCAAATTAGACACTTCACTCAGATGAGCCGGTCCGAGGAAAGATTAATAAGTTTGTATCCCTTCACACCATCGGGGTATCCAACAAAAATATACTCAGTTCTCTGTGGATCAAGTGCCTTCCTCTTTTCAGAGGGAATCCATGCCCATGCACGTGAATAAAAAATACAAAAGTGGGTCACTTCTGGTTTGAGGCTGCTCCGAGCCTCGTAGGGGGTCTTATCCTTGACATATCTATGGGGAGATATGTTTTGGATGTAGGTTGCACAAATAAGTTCTTCAGCCCATAGTCTTTGTGGTAATGACTTTGCATGTAGCATGCAAGATGTCATCTCTTTTAGAGATTTGTTTTTTAGCTCAACAACTCCGTTTTACTATGGAGTATAGGGAACTGTGTGTTGCAACTAAATCCCTGCCTCATGACAAATATTCTCGATCTCATGGTTGAAATACTCTCCTCCATTATCAGTTCAGATAACTTTGATTTTCTTTCCTGACTGTGTCTCAACCAGGGCTTTGAAATCTTTGAGGTGTTGAAAGACCTCTGATTTTTTCCTGAGAAAGTAAATCCATGTGAAACGTGAGAAATCATCAACAAAAATGAGAACATACCTCACTTTTCTGATTGATGGATAYGGAAAAGGACCCATGAGGTCACTATGGATCAGATCTAAAGGAGAGGTAGCTCTCTAAGTCTTTCCTTTGTCGAATTTCTCTTGAGGTTGTTTTCCAAGAACACATCCCTCACAGATTCCTTTAAAGAAATGGATGTCTAGTAGACCATCAACCAATATTTTCTTGATAAGTTGTTGCATATATGTGAAATTCAAATTCCCGAAACTTTTGTGCCATATCCTACTACTTTCATCAGCATGGGTAAGCAGTAAAGCAAAATCTGGTTCAATAAATTCAGAAAATGTATACAATCTAGATTGATGATTTACCTCACCAGTAGCAACCCTGGAATTGGTTTGCATGTCATATATGTCCATTTCATTTGGTGTGAATATAAATTTCTTTCCGGTGTCAGAATTTGTCATCTGATACACGGAGAGAAGATTGACAAAAAGTTTGGGAACGTCCAACACATTCTCGAAGCTTTCGTTGGTGAGTTCAATCCTTAATTTGTCAGTGACCTCGACTGGAGAGTTTTCCCCAATCATAATAGGAGGACCTTTGCATGCATCCAATGAAGAATAAACTTCTTTTGTGGCAGCCATGTGATGTGATGCCCCTGAATCTATGATCCAAGCATCGAGAGAGGAGTTGATAGAAATCAAGGAATGGCTAGAATTGTCTTTCTTAGGATTCCGATCTTCTAGCTTCTTCTTCTTGGCACCCTTGGGGATGCAATCTCCAAGGTTATTTTGCTGAATTATTTGAGTCATTAGATCTATTTTTTTTCTGCATGCATGTAGATTATAGATGGAATCATTTATGGCAGTATGTGCATTTATCCCCTTTTCTTCCCTTTCCACCTTTGGATCCTGAGACATCGGTGAAGGGTTTTGAGTACCCTTCCTTCTTCAAATTTGCATGAGCTTTCCTTTTGTCTTTATATTTAGATTTTTGATATTGATGGTTGCAATCTTTCACAATAAGTGCATGCGCCTTTGGGCCTTTGATTTTTCCCATGTTGATGATCTTGGTTTTCTCTTGTGTCAAGGATTCAATAAATTCCTCAAGAGAAGGCATCTTCCAGGTGGCTCCAAAGGTGAATTTGACTGAATGGAATGTGGATACGAACATGGAGAATTCAGGACCAATTTTGGAGAGAATGGTGAGAACCATCTATTTCTCCTCCTTAGATTTATCAACCCCGCAAGCTTTGAGTTGCGACAGTAAATCCTTGTATTTTGTAAAGAAATCTTGGATATTGTTGAAGCTTTTTGGATCCAATGTGAGAAATTCCACCTCGAGCATGTGTCCCCTCATCTCATCATGTTTTTCAAAGAGCCCTTCCAAGGTGGTCTAGGCTTCATTGGCGGTTTTACAGGAAGATATGTGAAAAGGAGATCGGGAGAGACGAAACTGCAAATTGTTCCGAATGCTTCATCCATTTGATTTAGATACTTGGATTTTTCTATGGATAATGTCGGTTTGGTATCTGTATTCAAGGTTAACCTATACAATCCTCTGGTTCGGAGATGCATGATTATTCTCTCCTTCCATGCAAAGTAATTGCAAGGTGTAAGAATGAATTATTTTGGGAATTCCATCTTTCCGTTGTTTTCAATCTTTTGTACCTGCAAAAAATAATTTGGTGTAGCTTTTCTTAGCAGTCCGTTGGATATGATACCATGTAAATGTGTTGAACCTGTACAGAATAGATATAGCTAGAAAATACCACAGACATTTGCAGAGAGAAATTGTGAAAGAAGAAATAAGAGAGAAAGAATGGAAGAATTCTCATTAACCGTAATGAATAATGAATAATTTACACATGATATACTCTATATAACTCAACCAATGTGCACTGGAGGAGAAGCCAATGTGCCATAGTGATGGTATAGAGTGATCTGGACACACACCAACAATTACGGGAGTAAACTGCCACCTAGTCTAGTCTCTCAGGCAGTTATGGGAGTGAACTGCCACCTATTTGAGTTAACTAGTCTACCAGTATTTAGTTAACTAACTGAAATAGAGTGAATTGAGGAGGAGATCAGGGAATCATGGGTAATGTTCTAGTCTAGTGATGATACCAAGGCTAATGTGCATTAGTTGTTGATGATCCCAATGTTGCATGGTGACAAAACCAATGCAGCATCTAGACTCCACTCAACTAGTCAAACTAAAGTGAAAACTGAAGAGAGTATTCTCCTTAGAGGAATATTCTTCCTAAAATATAGGAGACTAGATAATAACTAATAAACAAGGAAAAACCTTACGAAAAAAAAATCCTAGGTGTGTGTGAAGTAACTCCAACAGGTAACATAGCATCCACTCAGTATCATAGTGGTAAACATGATATGCCAACTTGTAGGAGGTGTAACTTCCTCATACGAACTCTAATTGAGGATATCTCCATGCCATTGGAAATATCTTGATGTGTAGAACAACGTTGAGAGCTTGGGAACTTTGTTCATGAAATTTTGACCCAGAAAATGGTTGTTTAAAGCCTTAAATGGGGTCTGTAAGTTTTTTAACCTTGAATCACCAAAGCAAGACCTACCCATAAAATGATCCCAATAAACTAATAGCTTTAATTTTTCCACCGAAAAATTATAGAAATATATGAAAAATTATATAATGATCAGTTTCATATAATATATGACTTGTTGAAAGATAAGTTGTTAAGTGTAATTGAAAAATTTATAAGTTGTAAAAAAAAATTGGGTGCTTTGAATACTACATCCACAATTATGATTCCAAACAAAAATGAATCGGAATCCTTTGAATAGTAGGCCCATATTTCTATGAAATTATCTTTACGGAATTATAACAAAAATCTTGAAAAATAAACTTAACAATATTTTCTCTAATATAATTTAGAAATTTATTCTAGATTTCTTCATAACATGCAAATCCATGAAATAGTGGGAGCAACATAAAAAGTTAGTGTCTTAAGGTAATGTCCTTTACTTTTGTGCCTTTTAAAGAGGTTGAAATATTCAGATTTTTATTTAAAAACTAATGATTATATAAAGAAATATAGGAATTGGTTCCATGAAATGATTAAAGGAAAGGTGAAAAAAGGGTGTTATATATGGCTCCCTAAAGGGTAAGGTTGAGTTGAGTAAAATATATTATGGGGAAGGTTGAGTTTTGTAAAACATATTATGGAGGGGAATTATTGTTTGTTGGTTATCATTAGCCCACTTCTCAAAAGAGGGAAACATTATGAATTTAA
Source organism: Picea mariana (assembly GCA_032191745.1). Lineage (NCBI taxonomy): Eukaryota > Viridiplantae > Streptophyta > Pinopsida > Pinales > Pinaceae > Picea > Picea mariana. The sequence continues at coordinate 383,436 of JASDQU010735338.1, forward strand.
AATAGATATGGATAATGGAGGATTGGATTAAAAAAGTGGTAAAGTCTTGTGGAGGAGTCTCAATTATCTAGAAGGCCCATGTGAAAGGATTTTCGTTGTTAGGGAAGTGACTAGTGTGGAATATTGGTAGAGGGAATAATGAAAAGATAGGTGAGTATCCATGGATGGATTTTAAAGATTCTTTCAAACTCTTAGATCTCTCAAATAAATCTTTTCATAATTTTGGGATTTATATTATTGCTAATGTACAAGTAAAAGAAAACAATAATATATTGAAACAATGCTTGAAATTAACTTCTCAGTTAAGTTTGAATGGGGGAGTGAATGGGGGAGTAATAGATGAATGTGAGCAATGCATATTTACTTTTGAACATCTTATCATTAGTTTAAAATATGTATATGATGAAATTATATGGTTTAGAAATAAAGCATTTGGTAGGTATAGAAAAAAGATGGGGTATGAGGTAAGGATGGAAGGTGAAGAAGAAGAAAATAAGTGGTGGTTGAAGGTAATTTGAAAGTTGAATTTTTCTTTAAAATAAAGGATATTTTTATGGTTGGCTTTACCTAATATATTTCTCACATGGGATCATTGTAAAAGGAGGACATGACAAGGTCCTGGTAGGTGTATATTGTGAAAATTGAAAGATGAATCGACAGATTAGTTTTTTTTGGTGCATTATCCATTTTCAAAATGGTTATTCTCTAAAGTATTAAAATTGACAAATGCTAAAAGGAAATGAAGGGGGAGAATATTTTATATTTTTTTTAAAGGATGGTACAAAGATAAATTCGTCTCATAGCATAAGATGTTTCTTCATACAATAGTGTGGGCTCTATGGCTCTTTAAAAATAAAATAATATTTCAAGGTAAAGAGATTATGTTAATATATGTATGTCATTAGTTCAATTATTCTTATGGAGGAATCTCAAATCTTAAGACACATAAGAATACTAAGGTATTAAAAGCTATGGAAATAGATCATTCAAAGGATTGGGGTTACTTTAATGGAGAAAGCCAAGGATCTCTAGGTATATTTTGTGTTGGAGATATTTTAGATATGTCAGAAAATCATTATATTTCATTTAAATTAGCATGTGGATTTGGTATGAATAATAGAGAAGGGTTGTGCGTTGTATGGCCATTAATAAAACTTGCATCAAACAAATGTTGGGTATGTGTTATATTATTTTCATGATCAACCCCACACACTTAGTTGCGTCAAGCAAAGTGGCATGGGGGGAAACCCGCCCTCTCTATCTGAGGGGTTGCAAGGGGCAGAGCCACCGAAAAAAATGAACAATTTTTGTGTCTATTTTTAGCAGTTTTATGGTGCATGAGAAGATTTGTGGCTTAGCCCCATGGTTTTCTAATTCTAGTTAAGGAATTAGGGTTGTAGTCTAATCCATGTCAATGGATTAGGAGTTTTGGATGTTGCAAGATCATATATATATTTTATTGTAAACAATAAATTTGTAAGATGATGAATACGAATTAGAGGTGTGGCTCTAAATAAGTTGTCAGTTTTCCCTTGTTTAGGTTTCCAGGGTAAATCTTTGTGTATATGTGTGATTGCAGTTGTTTTATTTTCTGTTTTTAAGAATATGGGTGTGTGTTGCATTACTGTAAAAATGTTTAGAACTTACAACAAAGGTACAAATAGTTTACAAGTTTTGGGAGATTCAAATATTACAGTTAATTGTCTGAATGGTAAGAACATGCTATAAAATCCAATATGTATTCTGATTATGGAAATGATATGTGAGGTAATAAATATATTTTCTATGGTTACTTTTCAACCGATGTTTAGAGAGTTGAATGACAAAGTAGATAAGCTTTCTTAAAATCACTTCCCCTTCAAGAAGGTCTATTGATTGTAGAAGATATAGTAGAAGGAACAAATTCTCCAAAATAAGTTGTTCACCTTTATTGAAGACCTATGGAGAAGGGTGGAATTTATGTTGTTGTTTAGAAAAGTTGGATTT
>JASDQU010735338.1:422879-450579 GCA_032191745.1 Picea mariana
ATATATATATATATATATATATATATATATATATATATACTTTCCATGTAATGATTAATATTTTTTATTAATTTCGACTTTCTAGTTTTCACAAACATCATATCCAAAAACCATGGACGAGGTTAAAAATCCTTCTATACATATGATACGTACATGAAGTACTTGAACGAACAAGCAAAAAGTACTTCAGTGACCAAACATAAAGTAAAGTGCTTTGAGCAAACATCTTATAATGAGTGAATTATTGTGAATAAATGACCGTATCTATATCTAAATTTCAAAGATTTAAGGATTTGAGATTATAGTAAGTTTTTAATATACTTTTCTTTTTTTTAATAATTTATGACCCTTTAGAACTAGTCAAACTAACGTGACAAGATAAAGATAAAAAATTCGTTCTCAAATTTTTTAAATAATTTATTTTGTGGGTGATATATGGTATAAATATACAAGTATAAAGATTCAAAGGAGTTAGAGTTAATGGTGGAAAGTGAGGAGTTTTTTTTTATCATTGGGCAAGGTTCAACTCCAATGACGACTGTTTACCTTGGAGCCATGGGACACCTTGAAGTAGTGGTCGAACGTCTGGTTGCACCTAGAGATATTATATTAAATGATATTGTGGCCCGTGCACACATAATTGGATCAAAGCCTACCCCCATGTCCTTCAATTTAGATAGTCAATCTCCACTAGCAATCCGATTAAGGTGCGGGTTTCATTTGCTAGGTGACTTGAGTTCAATACCCTTACGGTGTGTTTAGTCGAGAGGAGACACCTAAAAATCCAACCATGTTAAAGGTTGGTGCGACCCAGGCTAGTTGTGATCCCCAAGTGATTTTGACGACTTAGATTCCCTTGGGTTGTGGTTTCTTAGCCAAAGATTGAAATGTTGGCCCCACAAGTGACGGGTATTTCTAACAAACAAACAAAAAAATATACAAAGATAATGCATGCAAGTAAAACGCTTTCTCTTGAGGATACATGTTACTTACAAGAATAGAACCTAGGTGGGGAGGATAATACTCCTCTCAACGAATCAAGCTAGAGTCGCTTGACATGTATATATAAGTAATGATGATGATGATGTTGATGACTAACGTCCATTGAGATAAGAGTTGGTCTATCCAACCTTAAGAAAGGTGAGAGATTACTTGGATTTCTTAAATGGTATTTTTGTGCTCAAAAAGCATTGAGAGAAACATTTCAAGACCACCATAGCTTTGATGACTTAGAAGGTTAGAAAGGTATGTATTGTATAAAATAATTTTAAATTGGGATCTAATATGGGTTTATGCAAGGCTTATCCAGGATTGTCCAAAGATATTGCATCCTTAAACTTCACATCCATATAAGATTTAATTGGAGTGAAGAGAGTCTCAAAAATCAATTTTTTTTTTATCCCAAAGCCAAAGATTCAAGGAATTTTACAATTGTTTTTTATCCCTTTCTCAACACTATAGTTCCAATTGATTTTTTGATGAATATTGATTCTGAGATATTTATATGAAGGAACTTCCTACCAACTATTGTTGGCATAAACAAAAATATTGTATGTGATCCTTTTAGATTTAATTGTCATAACCTTTGTTTTTCCAGTGTTCACAATCATACCCATACTAGAGCAAAAGTCCTTAAGGATTATACAACCTTTGTTGGAGTACTGAGAGGGGGGGGGCGAATCAATATTACCCTTTCTTCTCAATCAACAATTGCTTTTTATATTTTATTGATCACCACAATAAATCAACAATGAGTTGTATGCAAAATCAATTATATAAATATATTTAACATCAATTACAAGGTTTTATAAAGAATAGTGAAGGACACCAATCCTCTTTAGAACACCAACTCTAGGAGACACATATCCCCTTCTTCAGGCCACCAACCCTAGGAAGCACCAACTCTCTTTTCTTTAGGGCACCAACCCTAGGAAGCACCAACTCCCTTGTATTTAGGGCACCAACCCTAGGAAGCTCCAAATCCCTTATCTTTTACAATTTTCTTAGTAAGGATATGAATCCTTCCATGCTCCTCCCTTCCACCCTCACTTCATAAGAACCATCAGTTCTTCTTCTTGGACTCTGCTTCTATTTTGATCTTCTTATCTGGACTGTAGAGACACCTTCTTCTCACCACTCTTTCTCGTTTATATACTCTTCCAACTGGTGTGAGCTATGAAACATTGTGTCCCTTTGTTTGGACCATCGCACCTCTTCATTTTAACAGTAACAATAATCACTATTATTATTCAAACATTATCGAGAAGCCTTTTCAATTTAATGAAAATGATTTTCATTAATTGATCACATGTATGGATCGATTTCATTTAACTTAATTTCATGTCTCTGCAAATATTCCAGAAATCAAATTCTGTAGAGGTGCTTCCTTCAAACCATTTACATATGACCATAGGCGTAGGACCACAGCCTTATTAATTTAAGCGTTGCCTCTTCTTTTGCCATTTGTTCCTTTATTCCATACCACCGTAGGTGGTGACCAGGCATCAAGCCAAGTGAGTGCTTGATCACTTATCGAAATCAACGATCAAGTTTTAATGTCACGATGAGATGGACGATTCTCATTTACTTTGGAACTTCGGCTATTTGTGGTTCCTGAATTATGGAGTAGCCATTCCTTTGAAATGATTACCTACTGAATAAGACATAAAGTGGTGGTGACCACTTGCTGTCGGTTAACACCTCCATTTACGCTATCCTTCCACTACACTTGATCATCGGTTGAGAACGCCCCCGAAGTAGATCAACGGTTAGCGTTGACTTCGGCCTTCGACGCTTCGGTTGATTTTTCCTTCACAGTCCTTCAATCTTCTAGAGTTCATTTCGCTGAAGTAGTCAGCACTGAAGTTGACCACTATTCTGATCCAACGATCATCATGTATTGTCCATATCGGATGGTCCAAATTTAACCTGAAAAATATTAAATCAATCCAACGGCTATCGAGAATTCGGGTATTCGGGATCTTAGGCCTTTTGCCTTGCTTATCCTATCCTTCTACTTTCCTTGATCCAATGGTTGGGATATTTCCCAAAGTTTTCCTCAGATCAAACGACTCATGTCCACTTCGGGACTTCGGCCTTTGGGTAATCTTACTTGTTCTCAACCCTTTTCTACCGAAGTGGTCAGCACCGAAGTTGACCACTTCTACCTTGGTGTGCCATGAATAGATCAATGGTTGAGGGGTTTTCCAGATCCAACGGTTGACAAGAATTTGTGACTCCAGGGCTTCAGCCTTGGTATTTTCTTATCCTATTCTTCCACTTTACTTGATCCAACGATCCTATATTGTCGAGGGGTCCCAACTAGCACGATGTTTAAAACTATCGTCAGGTTCCGCAATGGAAACTGCTCGTTGGTAGTGGAACTGATGCCAACCTTAGATATATTGGTGGGTGACCATCGACGATCGGTGTGGATTGCGGAACCCTAACTTGTGTGTGGTTTATCTCGTCGCCCAAACTCCGCAATTGAAGTTCTGCAATTGTTGGTGGATCAACCACAGTTGTCTATCTTTGAATCCATGAGATCTAACGGTCTATACTAATTGTGGGATTGGAAATAACATGTAGTTTAATTCTCCCTTCGTGCTCCGCAATCAACCCATACCCTTGATTTGGAGGTTGTGTATCCAATGGTCTTGGTTTTTCCTGTGGGGATTTCGATCCCGATCACGTTTCTGTAATGCGCTTTCCCTTCTAAGCTTCATGTGCATCACCGGTTGTTGACATCAATGAAATCATGTCCAACAATCTCCCCCTTTGTCATTGAGGGACACACTCTAACTTCATACAAAGTCCCCATGTGATGATGCTTTCTCTATGAAGTTACTCTCCCCCTTTGACATCATTGGAAAAGGGTTTCTCCCCCTATGATTAATCTCTGTCTTTATGTATGCTATTGACCATAATTTGAACTCTGGTAACTCCCCTTGTCAATCTTCATTCTTTGCTTCTAACTTCTCTTCCCCTTTGTTTCTAAAAAAGGGTAGTTATTCCTAACAAGATCTCTCCCCCTGTCATCTCTACAGGATGCCATGTATACCACTATATACATTCTACTACTTCCACTGTGGATATTGTTGTCCTACTGGAACACTGAGCAACTGAAGCCTATACTTTTCAAATGATCTTTCGACCTGTCCATTACTTCTCATCGATCTCTAACCAGATGTATCCATCTTTATCCAAGATGCTTGTTTACTGTACACTGCTCTTAAATTCATCTAATAGACTTTATACTTTGTTTTCCACATGACTTGGCTTGCTAATATATTGCAATCTATTCAAATGGAATTGATCTAGTTATCAAACCAACTCAAGCACACATCGACCAACCCATACATCTTTCATATTTTCTTTGTCACAGCCACTGTCTCTGAAATTTTAGTTTCCAGTATGTTCATTTTCAGACTTGTACTCAGTCTATCTTCATCATCACCTCACGGTTGCAGAATTTTCCATTCAGTCCATTTCTTTCTCACATAGTAACTTTCATTTAGGGTTTGTCCACTTATAACCATTATGAGACCAATGCATAACCTGCACTGTTCCTGGGCAGATAAAGACCTGCAATAAACTATGTCAGATCCTGCATAGAGTTATATCATCAAACCATGATGCTTTCAATGATCCTATTCATTTTTATGTGATTTAATGCTCATAGGAGCATCAACATGAATGATTTTTAACTTTTCCTTAATTTCTCCTTCCCTTCTTTGTTTTTGATTTTTCTTTGAGAAGGAGTTTCAGTGGACCATTAAAATAGGATTGAAAAATTTCTAAGATAATCATCACTCAATTCTTCTAGTTGTTTTACTATTGAAGATTCATCATCAACGTTACTATTATGTGCACCCGAAGATTCTTTATCCTGGTTTTGAGAATATTCCTCTATTAATTTCCATTTGTTGGGTAATGGATAATCTTCTTGTATCACATTATCAAGTTTTGGAGTTGTGTCAGATTTTTCTTTAGGAGTTTTCATGTCTTGAGTTTGATATACTTTATATGCATAGCTTTGATTATTATATTCCTTATTAGAATTTTTACCCGCCAATCTCCTATTATTAACTTCATCAATTTCAGGAGCAATATTTTCATCATCTTTCTTGTTTGGTACTTTAGATTTTCTTTTCCATGTCTTCTTATTATGTTTTTTAGGGTTTCCTATTTTTAGGGATTGCATTGGTAATCTACATTCTCTGGTTTTATGACCATAGTTGTTGCATTTTTTACATTCAATATTGAAGTTTTGCAAAGGAGTAAATGAGTTGTAGTTTCTCTTCTCTGTATTGTGCATATTGTTCTTATATCTTTGGACATTTCTGTTATTGTATTGTCCATAAACTTTGTAGTGTACTAGCTTATGTCCAAAATTATTTCAAGAGTAATAGTATCCAATGAATATATATTTATTAGGGGGATTCCTTCTTGTGATTGTATTCTTCCTGTCATTTTTTACTTTAGTAGGGAATGTTGATTTCTGTTTATGTGGAACAGTGTTCAATGGTATCATATTTGCCTTAATATCTTCTCTTCTTAAGGAGCCCTTTAGAGTATCTGCATAACTAATTGGCATTTTGATAGATCCTTGTGATGAAGAAGTTGAGTCTTGGGTGTATCCCAAACCAGTATTGTTTTTTGGTGACCTTTGACTACTGAGAATTTCATCCAATCTTTTTGAACTATTTCCAAAGTTTGATCTCTTTTTTTTTTCTCAAGTTCACTTTTTAGCAACTTAATCTCAGCTTCTAGTTTCTCACATGCTTGGTTTTTATCACTAAGTTGTTTTAAAATGATTTCTTCAGTTTTATTAGCTTCCAGGAGCTGGGACTTTAAATCACTGATGGTTTGTTCTGACTCCTTGAGGGTTTTGAAATCTTCCCTCTCTCTTGATTTAATAACTTCTTTAATCTCTTGAAGCTCTCTTCTTAGTACCCTGTTTTGTTTTTTATTTTTTCCCAGTTCTTCAATTACACTAAGGATTTATTCTTCGAAGTTTGCTTCTTCTTCATCTTCTAAATGTTTATCATCTTGCGTTTTCATTCCCATAAACAGAAGCTCTGAATCTTCATCTTCACTTATTTATGAAGATTTGATGTCTTCTTTAGAGTATAAGTTTTTCTTTTTCTTATAAGATTTCTTCTTGTATTGGTTTTTCTGGTTGTGAACTTCTTCATCATTTTCCTCCTGTATGGGATAGGGAAATTTGTTGGAAAAGTGTCTAATTCTGCCACAGTTGAAACATTTGAAAGACAACTTTCCTTTATATTTTCCAAATTCTTTCTGGAGTTTATTTATAAAGTTGGCCTCTTCTACATCTGATAACTTATCATTGGTCTTTTGCTCCTGCCTCATCTTTGTCTTAGATGCTTTAAAGTGTTTCATCTTTTGTTTATTTATCATTCACTGTTCTCATTTCATATGCTGTAAAAATCCCATGAAGCTGATCAACTGTGAGTGTGTTTAGATCAGTTCTATCTTCAATTGTAGAAATATTTAATAATCTCATAGGTAATAATCTTAGTATTTTTTGCGCAATAGGTTTATTTGTAATTTCTTCTCTTGCCACTCTGATTGAGTTAACCACTTCATCTACCCTATGAAAGTACTCAACAATATTTTCTTCTTCTTTTATTTTCAGATTTTCAAACTGAGTTCTATAGGTCTGTGGTTTAGCTTTCTTGACTTTGTCATCTCCTTCATATACAACATCCAACTTGTCCCATATTTCTTTGGTTGATTTACAATGCATAACCTTTACACAGATAGAAGTTTTCAACCCTCCTAGAATTTCATTAACTGCTCTTGAGTTGTTATTGTATATTTTCTTTCCTGCAACATCTTTGGGTGGAGTAGTTGGTGCAATGTAACCATCTTCAACAGATTGCCATCAGTTCTTGTTCATAAATAGTCCATCTCTTCAACAGATTTCTAACAGTTCTTGTTCTTGGGCTCTGCTTCTATTTTGATCTTCTTATCTGGACTGTAGCGACACCTTCTTCTCACCACTCTTTCTCGTTTATATACTCTTAAACTAGTGTGAGATATGAAACATTGTGTCCCTTTGTTTGGACCATCGCACCTCTTCATTTTAACAGTAACAATAATCACTATTATTATTCAAACATTATCGAGAAGCCTTTTCAATTTAATGAAAATGATTTTCATTAATTGATCACATGTACGGATCGATTTCATTTAAATTAATTTCATGTCTCTGCAAATATTGCAGAAATCAAATTCTGTAGAGGTGCTTCCTTCAAACCATTTATATATGACCATAGGCATAGGACCACGACCTTATTAATTTAAGCGTTGCCTCTTCTTTTGCCATTTGTTCCTTTATTCCTTATGACCGCAGGTAGTGACCAGGCGCTAATCCAAGCAAGTGCTTGATCACTTACCAAATCAATGATCATGTTTTAATGTCACGATGAGATGGACTGTTCTCATTTACTTCGAAACTTCGATTATTCATGGCTCCTGAATTCTGGAGTAGAAATTCCTCCAAAGTGATTAACTCCGAATAAGTCATAAAGCGGTGGTGACCGCTTGTTGTCAGTTAACACCTCCATTTACGCTATCCTTCCACTATTCTTGATCATCGGTTGAGAACGCTCCTGAAGTAGATCAATGGTTAGCATTGACTTCGACCTTCGACGCTTCATGTGATTTCTCCTTCACAGTCCTTCAATCTTCTGGAGTTCATTTTTCTGAAGTAGTTAGTGCCGAAGTTGACCACTATTCTAATCCAACAACCATCATGTATTGTCGAGATCCGATGGTCCTCATTTAACCCGAAAAAAGATTAACTCAATCCAATGACTATCGAGAATTCGGGTATTCGGGATCTCAGGCCTTTTTCCTTGCTTATCTTATCCTTCTACTTTCCTTGATCCAACGGTTGTGATATTTCTTGAAGTGTTCCTTAGATCAGATGACTCATGTCCACTTCGGGACTTCAGACTTCAGGTAATTTTACTTGTTCTCAACCCTTTTCTACCGAAGTGGTTAGCGTTGAAGTTGACCATTGCTACCTTGGCGCGCTCTAAGTAGATCAATGATCGAGGGGTTTTCCAGATCCGACGGTTGATGAGAATTCATGATTCAGGGGCTTAGGCCTTGGAATTTTCTTATCCTATCCTTCCACTTTACTCGACCCAACGATCTTGGATTGTCGAGGGGTCCCAACTAGCCCGACGTTTAAAACTATCATGGGGTTCTGCAATGGAAAATGCTCATTGGTAGTGGAACTGATGCCAACCTTAGATCTATTGACGGGTGACCATTGACGGTCGGTGTGGATTGTGGAACTGTAACTTGCGCGTGGTTTATCCCGTCGCCCAAACTCCATAATTGAAGTTGTGTGATTGTTGGTGGATTAACCACAGTCGTCGATCTTTGAATCAATGAGATCTGATGGTCTAGACTAATTGTGGGATTGGAAATAACATGTAGTTTAATTCTCCCTTCGTGCTCCACAATCAATCCCTGCCCTTGATCTGGTGCTTGTGTATCCAATGGTCCTGGTTTGTCATGTGGGGATTTCGATCCCGAACACGTTTATGCAATGCACTTTCCCTTCTGAGCTTCATGTGCGTCATCGACTGTTGACATCAATGACAATATTTCCAACAACCTTCTCATACACCCTTACTACAACAACTCTCAACTCAAAAGGGACTTTTATCTCTTCTAACCTATTCCAAAGGTTAGTCGTGGGCACCGTATCAAAATCTTTTGTAAAATCAATGAAACAACAAAGGATATTGATTTTATCATTGTGACACTCCTCTGCAAATATCCTAAGTGTAACAAGCTGGTCCACAATTGAATGGTAGCCTCTAAACCCGGCCTAGTACATTAATGTAAATTTATCTTAACTTAGGATATTTTAAGAATTTGGATAATTATATATTTTTTTCTCTCCCTCTTGATGCTTAATAGATCCAAAGTTAAGATGAGTTTACATTACTATAAAAAAAACAAATGATCTCCATGAAAAACAATATCACAAGTAACACCGCTACATATACATGTGTTCTTGAGTTGCAATATGAACTTTCATTGTCCAAATTATAGTTGACAATCACTCCATGAAAAAACAATATGTTCTTCGAGAAATATAACAAGTTATGGTTTAGGAAATGTTTCATAAAGTCGACTCCTTTTAGGGATATCGTCTCCAATGTTATGAGTGATTTGAATTTTATGGATGCCTTGATTTAGTCAGTAGATATGACTCAAACATATAAGCTCATGGGAAAAGAATGATAACGACTTTATGAGAATTGTATTATAATTAAGATGGATCTTATGGAATTAGAATGGAAGATCAGATAGATACAATCTTATAAGGATTAGTTTAATTGGTTAAATATTATGTTCAAGGTATTTTGTCAATGTGTAGGCCATATGTTACATGTTCAAATCTAGTTGAATCTCTCAAGGTTACCACCCATTATTGTGATTGGCAGTTAAGCCACCCTCCATTCAAATGGATATTGCAAGGTTTTCATCGAAAGAAAAAAAAAACACAACTAAAAAGTTAAATACATATTAAAGAGTTTCAAATAACTATAAAAGAAAGAGAAAAGTAAATTATATATTAATAATTAACTTGAGAAAGAGCCAAATAAAATATGAGGAAAATCATTTCTCTTAATATTTGGGTCAAGAATAAAGGCATAATATGTTGTGATGAATATTTTCTAAGATAAAATCTATTCTTTAGAGTATAGGAAAGATTTAATGCCAATTTTGGCTTTCGAAGTTGACAATACTACGTGTCTTTTCAAATATACATGAATAATGAGCTAGTAAGAGAAAAGGTCTTAGGTGGACCTGGATATAGGGGTATTTAACAACTTATTTCATAAATGAGTTTTTTTCAAAATGAATGTAGAGACTTAAAGTATGAGGATTTTTTAATTGGAAATAATTTTTACCACAAATCTCATGATACACCAAAGAAGAGAAAATTAAGTTCCCTTTCGATTTAGGCCTCCTATTGCATAAATCACATATACAATTAAGGATCCATGTGATGGACACTCCCCATTCTTATCTAGTGATAACATGACCTAAATTGCTTGAGATTAGAGAAGAGGTAATGAGAAAATTGACCCCTAAAATTGCTTGGAGTGATGAACCCTTCTTTTTCTTGAGTTCTTTCTATAGATGGATGTTGTTGATACTGATTTGTGAATCTTCTAGGTGGTGCAGTGTCTCTGTAATATTCCTCTTGAGTCTTCCTATATTATTCTTTATTAGAAGGACCTCTGACGACTTATGCATAACTTCTTGGTTCTGCTTCTTGCTCTGTTGTTTTGGAGCTTGAACCTTTCTTTGGCTATGTATGATTGTATCCTAATCTAGATCTCTCATAGTAAGGTCTTTGACTGTTAATGATATTATCCAATATCCTAGTGTTGTTTTTTTGCATGTCCTTCTTCTGAAGATCTTTTCTTAGAGTGACTATCTCTGCTTCTAACCCTTCAATGATCTTTTACTTTTCATATAACTTCCCTCTAAGTTCTTCTTCAATATTCTTATCTTATTCTACCTGTATTTTTAGTTTCGTTATCGTCTGTTCGAATTCTTTGGAGTTATGAGATTCTTCTTTCTTTTTTAGTTCTATCTGGAGTGAATTATTTTTCTTCTTTTCCTTCTTTACAACTTCTATGGAACACATAATTTTTTCCTTGTAATCAACTTATGCCTCTTCACATTCTTCTTTGGAGCCTTCTTCATCGAAGTCTTCTATTTTCATGAATGGTACCCTTTCTATATCACTTTCATTGACTTCATCTTCATCTAATGAGGAACTTTATTCCTTGGTGCAAAAGACTTTTCTTAATGATCCAAATATGCTGTAGCTTCTATTATGTGTTTCATGATATCTTCTTGGATAACTATTTCTTGTATATCACTCATCGTCTCTTATGTTCTTGGTATTGGCTCTACAATTCACAGCTTTGTGCCCAGAATTATAACATGAATAATATGAACCAAGAAAAATAGTTTGATACCTAGGAGTGGAAGACCTTCTGAATGGTGTTTCTCTTCTGAACCCTTCTTCTTCTTGAGGTATTTCTATAGCTGGCTGCTAATAATACTGACTTCTGAATCTTCTAGGTGGTGCAATATCTCTGTAATATTCCTCTTGAGTCTTCCTATCTTCTTCTTTATTATAAGGACCTTTGACGACTTATGCATAACTTCTTGGTTCTACTTCTTGTTCTATTCTTCTGGAACTTGAACCTTTCTCTGGCTATGTATGATTGTATCCTAACACATATATGTCATAGTAAGGTATTTGAATGTTAATGATATTATCCAATATCTTGGTGTTGTTTTGCTGCATTTCCTTCTACTGAAGATCTTTTCTTAGAGTGACTACCTCTACTTGTAACCCTTCAATGATCTTTTCCTTTTCATCTAACTTCCCTCTGAGTGCTTCGTCAATCTTCTTGTCTTATTTTACTTGTATTTTTAGCTTCGTGATGCCTACTCGACTTATTTGTAGTTCATATATTATTCTTTCTTCTTTAGTTATTTCTGGAGTGACTTTTTTTTCTTCTTTTCCTTCTTTAGAACTTCTATGGCACACATCAATCCTTCCTTGTAATCAAATTCTGCCTCTTCACATTCTTCTTCGAAGCCTTCTTCATCAGAGTCTTGTATTTCCACGAATGGTACCCTTTCTGTATCACTATCAATGGCTTCATCTTTGTCTGATAAGGAGCTTTCTTCCTTGGTGCAAATACTTTTCTTAATTTTTTTTTTTGTTTCTTCTACCCTTTTGGATTTTTTTTTTCTTCTTAGAGTCATCTTCTTCATTAGCTTTCTTTTTCTTATAGAAAAATTTATTAGAAAAATTACCAACACCATCACAATTAAAACATTTCAATGGAAGCATACTATTGTATTTGATGATTCCTCTTTTCATCCTTATGACAAAGTCGACCACCTCTTCATATTCCTCTGAATCATCATGATAACTACAGTCTAACTGTGGATTTTTTTATCTTTCTTCTTCGTCTTCTTGGATTCCTTGAATGATGCTTCGTTTGTGACTAGATTGTCTTGATCTATCCTCATCTCATAAGCTGTGAGTATCCCATGCAATTCATCAATAGTCATTGTAGCTAGGTCCACTCTTTCTTCTAGAGCTGAAATTTTTGAATCAAATCTCATTGGTAGAGGTATTAATCCCTTTTTAACAATGACTTATTCATTTATCTTGTATCCCAAACCTTTGATATTGTTTACTATTTCATCGACTCATAGAAAGTAGGTTGCTATGTTTTCATATTCATTCATCTTCAATTGTTCGAACATGGCTCTAAAAATCTGAAGTTTAGCTTCCTTTACTTTCTGATCTCCTTCGTAGATAGTCTTCAGTTTTTCCCACATTTATTTTGCAGAATCAAAATGCATAATATTGGTATGTATTGATAGAGTCAAACCATTATCTATAGTGTTTATATCCCTTGAATCATTTTCTTCAAGTTTCTTTCCATCTCTATCCATCGGGGGAGTAGCTGGTGCTTTTTATCCATCTACTATTGATCGCCAAACATCAAATCCTTGTGCTTGTATATACATATTCATTCTTCTGCTCCAAAAGGTATAGTTCTTTCCATCAAACTATGGTACCCCAATCTTAGAACAATCCATGATCTCCTTCCAGTGGTTAGACTGCTTCTTGAAGGACCTACTCGGATACCAATTGTTAGATTACTGAGAGGGGGGTGAATAAATAATGAGCAATTTTAGTACTTTTAACCACAATATATTCTTCAATAGTATTCAATAGTTGATCATTAGCATTCAATATACCATCAACAATATAATCATAAACAACATCACATGACAATAGATACACAATAAACCAGAATTTACGTGGAAACCCAAATGGGAGAAAACCACATAATTATTTTCTTATATATCAAAAGAATACATTCATTGGAAGCACCAACTTCCTAATTCTCCAGCTAAAACTGGAAGGAGGCTCCAAACCCATATTCTTAGGCTGCAACATGAAGGAATCTACAAATCCCTGAATTCTCTGGCTCCAACCAAAAAGAGGCTACAACCCCCTTAGTTCTCCGGATGAAATATACGTGTATAACAACTGTCAGTATCACAAATTCTGCCACTATCACTGCCACTGTTACTACCACTATGTCTCTGCCATTATCTCTGTCACTCTGTCTCTGTCACTGTCACTGTCTCATCAACCTGTATCTTCTCATCAATCAACTAACACATGTACTATAACATGCATCAACTATATACCAACATACATACTATCTCATGTATCAAACATAAACCAAAGATACATCAATAAAGAATAGTGAATCGTGAACTAGAGAATCAATCATCTGTACCATATACCATACTATCAACCATATGCATATCTTTATCATATCATCAATGAAGTTTATCAAAGAACCAATGCATGCCCCTCATGCATATGCCACCATACAACATGAATATGCCTCAACCATGTATAATCAACTCAAAGACATTAACTATAAGAACCATTTCATATGCTGAACCAGATATAAGAGTGCTCTTCACTCAACCAAGAAAGAAATATATACCATATCCAAATACCAAACCAACCATTAAAGCATACCTCAACCATAAACCATATCATGACCAAAATTAACCATCAAAACAAGTGTAAAACCATACCAATACCTCTATAGTTGACCTGAAACTCTGAGATTCTGACATGTAGACCTCCTTTAGACTTCAAGGACCTGGTACCAACATTTACTCAAACATTCATGAGCCTTTTTACAGCTACACAAATTTCTCTTCTATTTCTCGCGTATATACACTCTTTTCTTCGTTGTAGCCCGCGTACATATGCTCCCTTTTTGAACTGCAACCTATGTATACCTTAGAAACTAGGGTTTGCTCCAACTCCGAAATTTCCACCTTCGACCTTCCTTTTCTACCTCATAAAATGACGCTACAACCTTAACAAAATATCACTAGATCACAAGAAATATAAGCAATGAATAAGTGTGCGAGTGCGCTTGTGAATGTGTCCTTGAGGTATATTTATACTTGTTCTAGGTATCTCCTCTCCTTAATTTAGGGATTTTTTTGTTGCAATCACTTTACCCTTTTCCTAAGATTTGTAACCAAATAGGGGCTTCTTGACTACTCTTCAAGGCTTCCAACTTTACAAAGTAGTATCTCCCTAACCATGAGGAACTACATGGCGTTCCACATATCATCAACAACAACACAAGGATTATTATCCATATATGAGGGTCTTGTTTCATTTACTCTATCCTTCATGTCTATATTCCTCATTCAACTTTGAGTACCAAAACCACACCGTTGGGGCTTCTTCAAGGGTTGACATCAATGACAACCAAACTATCAACATAAGGTTTATGAAATCGATGCAAATTCTAATGTCACCATTTTTCTTCCTAACAGGAACAAGATTAGACACCCATTTATAATTCCTTACTGGGAAAATAATTTTAGCTCTTAATAATTTATTCAATTCAACTTTGATTTGTGATTTAATATTTGGATGAATTTTCCTAAGTTTTTGTTGAAAAATATTTTCTTCAGACAACATAGGAATCATATGTTGTATTATTGATGTATCAAAATTCTTTAAATCATCATACGACCAAGAAAAAATATCTTTATATTTATTAAGAAGACTTATAAATGTAGTTCTTTTAGAAGGTGTGCAACTTAATCCTAAGTTGACATTTTGTGGTTTTTGATTTGTGCCCAGATTAATGATCTCAAAATTCATTGTAGGGATATTCGTTTTGCAGCTTGTAGACCTTTTAAATCTATATTTGAGATCATAAAAATACGCTAACTTAACAACAAATCTAGGAATAATATTCTTTGATTTGATGTTATCACCTTTAAAAGATTTATTCAATTCATGATCATGTGAATTTTCATCGATAATGCCTTTTTTCGTATGTTCGCTTTGAAGTGAGGAAATTAATTATATCTTCATCATCATTAAAAACTCGCCAATTGGTGACATTATCATGAATAAAAGGTCTAAAAATTAATTCAACAAAAAATCTATTAGGACTAAAATCTTCCGGAGGAATAAGATTAGAAGCAACATTTGCTAATAAGTCAACACTATCATTTTGAAATCTTGAAATAGGAGTGATATTGAATGTAGAAAAATTACAAATAAGATCTTGTACTAACAGTTGGTAATTCTTAAGATGATTTGAAACACAATGAATTGCATTTCTTACCTGTTTAATTAGGATTTCTGAATCAACAAAGACTAAGATATCACACACATTCATGTTGATAGATTTTTTAAGTCCCTGTACCAATGCTTCATATTCAACAATGTTATTAGTACATTGAAACTCAAGCCTGCAAGTTAGCATAGTCTTTTCTCCATTGGGATTGATTATAATGCAACCTGCAACAACTCCATCATTAGACTTTGATCCATCAAAATACAATTTCAAAAACTGATTATTTATTGAGTTATTTACAAAACTATCTACAAAATATAAGCAATCATAGAAATTGGTTTGCAAAATTTTTTCAATTTATGATCCAAGGGATGTCTATTGAAACAAAGAAATTTGAGCAACAAAATCACCGAAGAATGAATCAGGAGAATAATTTCCTATAATGGAATTGGTGAAAACCTCAGGTTCATTTTCCCCATCTAGATCAGTAACATTAAACGTCATGTGTTTCTCCCTATCAACCTTGATCTAATTAGATTTACCATTGTAAGGAATCCATAGGTGCGACCTCTGTAGAGAAATAACCATTAAGTTTTGTAGACCAATATCGACTTGAAATCAAACCATAGGTATCAGGAATATAAAAGATAGTGATATCTATGATTTGAAAGACTTTAGGATTGGATGAAAGTCTTATAAGAACATCTTTTAATTCTCCTAAGAACTTTATTTTTGTTCTGTCTAATTGCATAATCTACGTAGTTGATTTCTTTGGCTGGGAATTAATTTTAAGACAAATAGAATAAAGCATGATATTTGATGATGCACCAAAATCCGCTAAACAATTATGTACATTTTTATTAAAGATTTATAAAGTAAGCAAAAATGGAGGAGTATGAGAATTGGATTTGTCGCCAATCAAAACTGCTTTATTTGCTACTATAGTAGAAGGTAAAGATGATTTATTAGTAGTACCTAAGGATTTTAACAAACTATTTTTCCGAGATTTCAGCTTGCTCAATTCAAACAAAGAAATATTTGCCCTTTTATTTTTCATATCTTCAACAATATCAGACTCTATTTTATTAGAAATGATTAAAGTTTTAGAAGTTAACATGTCTTCATTCAATGGTTTATTTGAAGTGGTGGCTAGTGGAGAAGAACCTAAAGCTGAAGATGAGATTTTGTTTTTGGTTTGGGAAGCTAAACATTCTTCATTTTCCTTTTCAATTAATGTTCCATTAATGTCCCAAAAAATGTTTGTGTCTTGCAACTCTTCTTCTTCCTCGACTTCTTCCTCTTATGCCTTAATTTCTTCACTTTTTACAGAAGAGATTTGTCCACCAGGAGGTGTTTGCAGGTTCCTCTTGACAAATGGTCTGAAAGGTCTCTTGGATACTTCAACAATCTTTCCTTTAACATCAACCATTTCATTTTCTAATGTTTTCATGACTTTCTAAATACTATCCATATCAAAAGCATCCATATGCTTCTTTTCTTCCTTTAGAATAACTTTCTTCATTTTCTGGGAAAACGTTGGTTTCTCTGCTAAATATTGATTTGCAATACTAGACATCTCTTTTTCAACCTCTAAATCTTCCTGCATTGCTTCAGTTAAAGTATTTTTGGTTGCACGTTTAACAAACATAGCAATAGAAATTGGCAGAGTAGAAGAATACAAATCAATCTGAATGTCGAGTTTGGAGGTATCAGACATTTTATTAAGTAATTTAAGGAATCTTTGATTAAAATCTTTATTTTTTTTCTTTTGGACCCATTTTAATCTTAGACAATTCAATCAACAGAGTAGATGAAGTTTTATCATCACCAAAATTTTTAATAAACAAGTCTTCAAAGGTATCCCATCTTGGAATAGAATAAACTTGTAGTGAAAAGTACCATGTGGAAGCTTCTCCCTCGAAAGCGTAGGGAAAAATCCTATAGACAACATATTCATCATCAACACCCCTAAGATTAATGTCCAACATAAATTTATTAAAATGATCTTCAAGAGCTTGTTTTGATTCATGCTTAAATTTGGGTAACCACTTTTTAGGATTTTTTGGAAGAGCATGTTGATCTCCTGGAACATTAACTACTCCTAGAGTTCTCCATGGGCTCCTTGGTTGATTAACACCAACCATAATGATAGGTTATTGCAGAGGAGGTTGCTGAGGTGGAGAACCAAGTAAAGGTATATGTGGAGGAGTTGGAGGTCGATTTCCACCACTAATTGACATAAGAGGTGCTCTTGATTGTTTCATATGTAGTGGGAATTCAAATGGTTCAACCCCTAATATTTGACTTTGAGCTCTGGTCAGAACACCAAGTTCATATAAAATGTTATTACCAGATTCTGTATATCCTTGGGAGGATTCACCCTGACTTGTGAGGATTTCAATACGATGTCTAATACGGTGAATTTTTGGTGAGGCAAGAGGATTTGAAGAAGTTTCAAGGGGATGGTCAAGGGAAGATGGGTCACTGGAAGATTTTTTAACATGAGTTTCAGACCGAGAGGGATGAGTGGAAGTTTCAACAACACTATATATAGGAGGAACAACTTCAAATCTTAAGGATGTATATCTTTATGGGGATATCGAAGTTGCATGAGATACTGATGGCGAAGGTGATCTCTTAGGATGGATGCAAGGTTTGTGTGTTATTTTGGCCATTCACTATCAACAATCCCTCCTTCTAGCACAAAAAATGTTGATGTCCATAATTGACCATATTCAACATTAAGGGTATCACCCACTCAAGGTCCCAATTAGACCCTTTTCTATTTGGTGTGGTGATCTTGAATGGTTACAATGGGCCCAATTACCCTTATTTAAACTAACCTAACCTAAAATTAATGTAATATAAGCTATCCTAACCTAAACTAAGTCTAAACCTATCTCACTGCTTATTGATGTAAATCAACACTTGGCTATTATCAACCAACGAGAGAGAATAGTTACCTTCAAGAATTGATCGAAAAGGAAATCTTCAAGGTTCCCTAAACCAAGAATCAACTAAGCCACATAAATATTTTCTCCAGTGTATGGATACTATGTATGGATACTTTTGTATGGATACTTTTAAAAGGATATCTAATAATAAGAGAAACTAACAAAATATCTAAATTAAAGAACAAATGTATAATTATTTCTGCTAATCTATCTTCACTATTCAAATATATTCACTAATATAACATAACTAATCAAATCCCGAGACCAAATCATGTATGTGAAAAGGAAGAAACAAAAATGGATAAATATATAGATCTATCAAAACATTACCGCAATTAGTCAATTGTAAATAAAATGAGTATTTGTTTAAGAAGTTAAATCAAACTTCATTTATAACATCATTCACACACGTATGTTTTTGAAAAATACTCATGCAACGATACAAATTAATATAATCGTTCAATAGTGATCAATTATTAAATATCGATATCGATAGTCATTAAAGCATTTCGCTTGCTAAGTACATCCTCTATCGTTCATGATCACTGTAATAATAGCTCAAAAATTTATGCCATGGTAATTATATGGTATGATTTGTAATGATAGGAACAATAGGAATGACCTCAAGGAAATGACCTTTGTAATATCACCATTAGCAATTTAATCAAACCAAGAGGAATCGAAAAATATGAAAACCATTAAAACCATTATTCATAACACAAATAATTCCCAAATCTTTGGATGATACCGTGTATGTTCAGCTTTGAAGTAATGGAATGAAAGGATTAATAGTAACATAATAAATTAATTAAACCAAAGATCATGACATCATAAAGATTGTAGTAATAAGGTTAAATAAAGTCATTCCTTGAAAGACAATTAGGTTAGGAAAACAAGAATCAATAAAGTAATAATAAATAATTAACTCTTGAATAGATAATAAAATCTGAGTCATAATGATAATGGTTTTCATTTAAAAACAAACATGACATGAATTTATATACTAATTATTGAACGTATAGATAAATTTTTCATAATCTAAATTGAGATTTCATGTTAAAATTCATGAAATTTGAAATAAAAAAAATTGATATTAATATAAAGAATTATCGTTAAATTTAGTTTCAATAACTATAAAATTCATAATAATTTCTAGTAGAAAACAAAATCAATCACAACTATGACAACAATATTCACATTATCATATGCAAACCAATCAAGTCAAAGAATCTCAAACAAAGATAAGATAAAACTTCTTATTAAAATCAAAAGGGACCATAATTTTCTATCATTCAAAAAAAAATATGGGGGTTGTTGTTTGCCACAACACCACCCCAAACTCTTATAAAAATTGATCACTCTTATCACTATAAACACAAATGATTAAAAAACTATAAAACACAAACCCTTATGTCCCCTAACCACTATAACCCTTAACATCTAACTTTTGTAACACTTATAAAATTTAACCCTCATAGTCCCTCTCATGCATAAGCCCTAGCAAATAATTATAGACCCATACAACCCCTATAAAAAATAACCCATTTTCCCCTCACCCCAAAATCCTTATAACCCATATAACTCATAAATCCTAAATTAAAACCCATAACCTTAACACTTATAATCCCTAACCCTATAATATTTACAACCGATAATTCATGATCCTCATAACCCATATCACTCCTTACCATTATATCCCCTAAACCATTATCAACCCTAACCCCTACGTTAGATAAATTTTGAGGTGTAAAATGGGCATCTTAAGGAAAATAAGACTTGTGAATTTTCAAAGAGAAAGAGAGAAAACTGTTTTTTTTTAGTCATATTTCGAATTTATCTCCTTATGGTTTACTCAAATATCAAGTATAGACACTCATTGAATGTAGAATTAAATTACAGATCTAATGAGTACGCACTCTACATGCTTTTGATACACCCATAGCGACATAATTTGGAAATCCACTACTAAAACCCACTAGCCATCAATGGTAAACCCTTAAATTACATGATCCCTAACCCATATATACCACATAAACACTAATGCATCCAACATTTACCATTTTCAACCCTTATAATGCTTAAGATCTACACATTCTAACCCTTATCACATGAACCCTTTAAACTTCAACCCATAACATTTTTAACCCATCAAATGCTTAAGCCACATAACCCCTAACCCTTGAGCACTATAAATCCTAATCCCTGACACCTATAACCCATAATGCTTAAAACTTATCACCCCTTTAACCTATAGCTTATGATCCCTATAACCCTTAAACCTTAACTTTTATAATAATTAATGATTAACCATGATAACTTATAATAATAAACCCTCAAACCTTAATTCCCAATCCTTATGGATCCTATAACCCCAACACTTATACCCCTCTCACCATTGACACTTATCTCTTATCACCCCTAACCCTTATAACCACTATACTCACTATAGTCATTAATGAGTTTGACTTGTAACCATAAACCTTGTAATCCTTAAAGATTATAAATCTGAAACTTTAACATCTATAACCCCTAACTCCCATAACACTATTTTTTTTATAATTCATCACCCTTTAACCATAAACCCTTTAAACACCTATCACCTATAATCCCTATCATTATGATCAATATAACCCCTAACTCTTAACCTGTATTACTCAAGAAATATTAACATTAACATCCTTATCACCTAACTAACCCTTATAATCCAATACACCTCTCACTCATAATACACCTCTCACTCATAGCCCCTAGAATAAAGTTTATAACCCCTTTCCCTTATAACACCTTTAAAAACTAATGCATATAACCCATAAACCCTAAAAATGTTAACCCCCACACCCTAAAATTTGTATCCTCTATCAACCATCCTTAGCACATAAAAGGTATAATCCCTAGCCATGAATCCCTAACTCATTTAACCCTTGGTCCTTATAAAATATAATCCCTAATCCTTGAAACCGTTATAAAATTAAAGCCTACAATTTATAACCTCTAATCCATTTAAGCCCTAATTCTTATAACCCCTACCTTTCCTAACCCCTAGTACACATAACCATGACATTAAACCCTATAAACCTATAATCCCAAATACCCAACCATTATCATCTATAACACATAATTACTTACTACTAACCACTTTAACCCTTATAACACATAACCCTTATGAATCATAACCCCTTGGACATATATAACACCTGGCTATTATAAGCCCTATAATCTATCTAACACATACGACATCTAACCCTTGTAATTTATGACCACTCTAGCACATATAAAAATGTACCCATATAACACTTAACATCTGTAATCTATAACTCGTATCCCCAATAATTCAAACTTGTGACCCTTCTAACCATTGCGGAAACTATAAGCCCTAATCCTTATAGTTCTAAAAACCTAACAACTTTAATCCCTTATGCATATAACCCATAATCCCCTAACTCCTATAACCCATATACCCCTAATTCTCAACCCATCTCCTATGAAATTCTTAAATGTATAACTTGTATAATTCTTAGCCATTATAAACCATAACTAATTTTTCCTATATAATTTAATCCATGTAGCCTATTTAAAACTTAACCCTCCTATAAAGCATATCACATTCAATCCCCAAATCCAAATCCTGATAGCCCTTATAAAACCTAAAGCACATCACCCATGAGGTCCTTAACCCTAGAACATTTAAGCTCCAACCCCTATAAGAGTTCCCCTATAACCATAAAACCCAACATATATAACCATTAATTCATAAAACCTTTCATCCATAAATATTATAAATTCTATATTCAATAATTAATTACCCATATAGCCAATCCCTAACACCACTAACTCTCACAACAACTAAAATTGTTATCACCCCTAATTACTAACCCACATGAACCATATAACAACTAACTACTCTAACCCCTTGTCATTATAATTATTAAACATTATAACTTCTTATCCCTAACCATATAAACCTTGGTCCTTGTTACACTTAACATTTATAACTTGTAACCCATTTAAACCATCAAACCGAACACCTAACACTTAACCATTATACCCCCTAGTTTTATGTCATTAACCCCTAACTACTAACCCTTTATCCATAACAATATATAATCCCTAAAAATTGTAATATCTAACCCTAATACCCTTATAACCCTTAACTGATAAAATCCATAAATCCATGAATCTTTAGCACATATAAACCTAAAACCTTAAAACCATTATAACCATAAACCTTAAAGACCTATAACCTATAAAACATGTAAACCATAACCCCTATAACTTATAACCCCAAACAACTATAACACAAATTCTTATAACACCTAACCCATATCAATATTATCACCCTTCACACCTATCATGTTTTCCATCCCTACCTCCCAACCCCTAACCCTTAATTGATAACCCCTTCAAACATTACCCCTATAACACTTTACTCATAACCCCTTTCCACTTTAACCCCTAACACATCACTAGAACAAACCCAAACTAACCCATATAACCCAAGCTTCTGCAGTCCCTATAAGATAAGAATGAACCCCTAATCCCTAACATGTATAAATCCTAATGCTTATAAATTCTACCCCTTTTAACCACTATAGTCCATTTACCCCTACAAGCTAACACTTATAGCTCCAAATATTTATAAGGGTTAATATGTTTAAACGATTAACCACCAAATTTTTTTAATCTAACCCATATAGCCTCCATTACCCCTATAATTTCTATCTTTAATCACCTTTAAACATTGATGGCCTATATAACACATATAATTTCTAACCACTAACTAGTATTATATCTAATTAACACATAAAATATAGCCATAATCAACCCCATCACCCTTAACCCCATAACGTATATAAACGCAAAACATTTAAGCCCCAAACTGCTAGTACATAATTCATAACCCTTATAAATCCAATAACTCTAACCAGAGCCAAATAAGTTCTTCTCCTGTAAGGTTCAAAGGTTACAAGTCTAGGCGATACCCTCCCAAGGTATCAATCCAATGTCAAACTAACTATATACCAATCAACCTTCAATATTCTCTTTTTGATCCACCCACCCATAAGTCTAATCACTCAATTCATATTTTCCATGAATTTTTTAATGAGATTAAGACAATATAAATTCTACTAATCGCCAAATATTGTGTTACCAATTCCCCCACCCTTTAAAGCAAGGTTTGCTTGTTGTAGTCCACCCTTCTATTTGCACTAGTAGAGAAAAGTTTGATCCAGATTTATGAGCAGAACGAAATGAAAACACAGATTTATAATATTAACATAGAGACAAAGTGAATAATAACAGAGATACAATAAAACTTGACTTCTATTAAATAAGAGATATGATGAAACTATAAAATGCAAACTGAAAACAAGCTTGCTGGAATGGTGGCAACTTATCTCTGAGAAGAGATGTTATGGCTATGCTCACTCGCAAGAAGATGAGTACAATGAGGCTCTGAAATCCTTTTTTACGATAAATATTAATTCCAAAATCTTATACATCCAAAAACCTAACCCTAGGAGATGAAGCGCCAAAAGCCATGCGGGCCCCGTTGGGGTAAGTTAGTACATCAACTTCTCGGGGTCGTAACTTTTGCATACAATCATCGTTTGGAGCGCATGATAGCTCATTGCAAATGTCTTGATGATTAGATTCATTTAGTAGGATGAACCCTTCCGTTGGTGATAATTGAGGTCATATATCATGGAAAAACATCATTTAGGCCCTCAAAATGATCCTATAAGTTTAGGACCCAAAAACTACTAAAACTAGTAAATTGCCAAAAAATTGTTTTGAGCCAGTTGGAATAGGTGGGTGGCCACCGATATCCTCCTGGATCAATCATGCCCCCTTAGTAATAAATGGTCTCCATTGCGTTGATTTCCCCCATCAGATGAGGAAATTTCTACTGAATTTGGGCCCGAGTGAGCCACTTGCCTTGGTGCAGGAGCTGCCCTACTTTGAAAACCCGATAAAGTTGGATCCTCTATTGGAGAGTTCCCTTGACCTGTGTGTCCACGATATGACTAGTGGATTCCTGTTCCATTTAGTTATGGTTGATCTCTATTGGTGTCAACTTTTCTACCATCTTCAAGATGTCCAATAATGGTGGAAAATAGGGCCGAAGGAGGTCCACATTGAACAATGGGTGCAAGATAAGGAAGGGGGAAATATTGAGCTAAAACACAATGTTACCCACAACCTTAGTTATGGTGTAAGGTTCATAATAGAGTGGAAAAATCTACCGATGAGGCTCTGTAAGGCATTCTTTTTACTAGTGCAACCAAACTTTGTCTCCCGCCTAAA
Source organism: Picea mariana (assembly GCA_032191745.1). NCBI lineage: Eukaryota > Viridiplantae > Streptophyta > Pinopsida > Pinales > Pinaceae > Picea > Picea mariana. Next base: position 447,385 of record JASDQU010735338.1, read on the forward strand.
ACTGGTATGGCACCCATTGTCGATCATGGCACTACTTGTACTTGGCATTGGACTTCTGTAAAATATCTTGAACTTGTTGGCGGAAGTGCTGGATCGGATCAATGAACTGGGTGGCTTTTTCATCTTCATTTGTAGCATGCGACACGTCTTCCTGGGTGGTCGCAAGGGGTAGTGCAACATCCACAGGACCCAATGGTTGAAATTGAAACCCTACCTGAAAGGGGATTTGGTTGGTTGAGCTATGTATGGCTCTATTGTATCTGTGTTGAACATAGAAAAGAATATCATCCCAGGTGGGGGGGGGTGATTGGAATTTTGCATGTGCAGGATGTGCACGATCATCCAATGGATGACCTCGATTTGGCCATGTGTCTGGGGGTGGAAGGCAATGGATTTGGTGAGATTGGTGTCCAACAGTGACCTCGAGGAGAATGTGCCAAGGAACCGATTGTCCCGATATAAGATAATGGTTTATGGGATCCCAAAGTGTACCCACACTCGTTCAAAGAAGAGCTTGGAAGTGGCCTCCACTGTGATGATCTTCTTGCAGGAGGCCATAATATCCATCTTGGAAAAGCGATCAACAACCAAAAAAACACAGTCATTTCCCCGCTTGGTGGACAAAAGGCCCGACATGTAGTCCATTGAGATGGATTCCCATGGCATATCAAGAGTAGGCACAGGAGTGTACAAACCCATTTTATTAGTGTCCGGTTTGACAATAGCACAGGTAATTCATGATCACATATACATGTTGATATCTTGTCAAAGTTCTGGGTAGTAGAAATGTCGTTGCAACACTGCCACTGTCTTTTCCATGCAGAAGTTTCCTACCACCTGACTATAGTGGGATTCCCAAATAAGCTTCAGTCACTCGCTTGATGGAATGTAGAGATGACCCAGATGGCGCATCATCCCATCACAAACATGGAAATTAGTGACAACTATGTTTGAGCCCAACATCTGGTAGGTGTCGGTGAAGTCAAGATCTGTCTCATAGAGGTGGGGCCATCCAGAGGTTTCATGGCCACAAGAGTCTAGCACCGTGGTGAGTGCCACAAATGGAGGTCGAATGAGGAAATCAACAACTCAGTTGGTACTTCCTTTTCTATGCTTGATGTTGAGGTGGAAATGATACAAATATGTGGACCACTTCTAATGGCGGTCATTCTACAATTTTCCTTGTCTGCATGAACTGTAGTGCATTATGATCAATGTGGATGACTGTCTCCTTCTCGAGAATGTAATGCCTCCACTGGAGGCACACTTTCATAATGGAGTACATTTATTTATCGTAAGTAGGGTACTTACGAATGACATATGATAATGTCTCACTATGATAGGCCACGGGGTGGTCGTGATGAGTGAGGACTGCACCCACAACATAGTCTGAAGCGTCTATCTCAATCGCAAAGGGATGTTGCAGGTCAGGTAATGAAAGCATTGGGGATGAGCACAAGCGTTGCTTCATATCATTGAATGTTTGTTGTTGGGACATTCCCTACACAAATTTTTCCTTACCACCACCCCTTGTTACTTGGCTGAGGACCCATGCAATATGGGAGAATCCCAACATGAAACTTTGATCAAAATTGGCAAGGCCTAAGAAGCTCATAAGCTCAGTGAGCATGGTTGGGGCTAGCCAGTCACAAATGAATTAGATCTTGGCTGGATCAACATGCACACCATGCGCATCAACAATGTATCCTAGGTATTGGACCTTATCCATGCTGAAGGTGTTGGAATATTTACAGGAAAGCATGTGATTGTCATTGATGGCAAGAACAACAACATCGATGAAAAAGAAGAAAAGCATAAGCTCAGGAGGAATAACATAGAGTTGCACGCAGAGCGCAACTGTGTGCCAGTGCCGAGGTCCAAGAGAAGGACTCATAGGAGGAGAAAAGATCGAGAACTTTGAACCTTAGAAAAATTTCTAAGTCAGAGAGATCAGAAAGATCAGGAGGAAGAACGATAGTGGTCGTTGGATCACCAATCCCGAATAGCCGATGACCATTAGATCAATGTCCAGTGACCAGAGGAAGCGCAGAGGAGAAGTACAGATCTGATCCGTTGGATCTGAGTGTCAAGGATCAATAGTCGTTGGATCCAGAAATAAATGCAAGAAGGCTAAGCCTTTGATGAGCGTAGGAAAGCGGACTTATCAAAGTCCCGAAGTCTCGAAGTAGGCAGGGACCATCCATTGTCAATACTGACAGGTGGCACACGATCCTCAATTCTGGAGCAAATCACTTCAAGGATTTTTCAGTTTGAGACTTGAAAAACTCGAAGTCCAGAGATCCGGAGTAAACGACAGTCGTCAGATCAGTTTGAAGTGGAAGGACAAGATAAGCTAGAAAAGCAGCATTGTAGAAAGATCGAGCCATTGATTTCAGAACATGATCGACGAACAACGTTTAGTTTGGGTCTAAACGTTGCGAGGAGGTTCCTATTTGGGGATTCTCACTTCAGAAGAATTGGCGACTTGAAAATTCAAAATACCTGAAGTCCCAAAGGACGAAGTCCCAAAGTGAATGAGGATCCACGTTAGCAAGGACACATGGCACAATCAGACAATGACAAGTGTCAAGTTGATTCAGAATTTCAAGTACGTGCAAATCAAAAATCTGAGTGACACGTGGAAGCTACTAGGCTCATGACACGTCATCAAGTGACGTAAGTAAGTGACATCACTCCGGGAGTTTTACTTCGGGCGATTTACAACCAACACTTGCCCAAAGTTCTGAAGTCCCGAATGTCAAAGTCCCGAAGTGAACATAAGTCGTCCAATCTGAAGAACACTTCGAGTGCATCATCAACTGTTGATCTAGTACAATGGAAGGACAATGTAAGTGGAAGTGCTAACCGACAGCAAGCCATCTCCACCTCCTATTACTTATTCAACAGATGACCACTCTGGAGGAGAATGAAGCAAGGATCAGCCTAAAGTCGCAAAGTGTCGAAGTCACTTGTGATCGTTGATCGTGAAGGAGCGTACGTGTCAATGGATCGTGAACTCCGGGCGAAACTACTCCGGAAAAATGCGAAGGAGAAAGGTTTGATTCCACTTCAATGCTCAAAGATTCAAACCTGTTGTAACTTCTTCTTTATGTGTCACTAGGTCTCCTTGAATAATCCCTTTGTGTATAAATCTCAAAGTTGTTACTATTCCTGTTGTTAGCTCTACAATTCACA
>JASDQU010735338.1:469077-479248 GCA_032191745.1 Picea mariana
GCATTCGAATATCTCCACCAAAAACTGGGAGTAGTCTCTGCCATGCAGAGGATCAGGTCTACTTAAATACAGAAGCCTCAATTGGTTGTAAGGTGCTGATAAGAATCTCTAAATGCACTGGCTAAGGGGGAGCCTTGGTCATCTGAAAAGGATCATTATGAAGATGCATGATCTCAGGGGGAGCATGGTATTGTCCACTCCTTGCCATTGATGTCAAAGGGGGAGGAAAAAGACAGAGGTAGAGTATTGCCATCAATGACAAAGGGGGAGATTGCTGGAAATATTGTCATTGATGGCAAAGGCTGAGGCAAAGGAAGAAGAAGAGTTTTCATGTAAGGAAATCAGTGTATGGTTGAGTTTTGGATGGGTGCCTATGATCGCTAAAGAGGGTAGCCGACAACCGTTAGATATGCAGAAGATGCAAGGGAGATAAGCCATCGGGAGACTGGAGTTCTAAAGGTCGTGAGAACCGGGACATTGAAAGTCTCGAAATCCTGACATAATCGGGACCATCCATTTGAAAGGACGCATGGCAGCAATTGGGCGCCCCCTGGAGGAGCTCGACAGGAGACCTCATCGAAGAATCAGGAATCAGAGTTTCTCAAGTCCCGTGAACAATTGCATCACACATCGCGAAATCGCGATATGCGATTTCCCGATAAGGCAGATAGCATGTGGGCCACCCTGGAGGACAGGTGGTAGGTGCTTCATCGGAGAATCGGGAATCGAAGTTTCGCGAGTCCCATGAACAAGTGCATCAGACATCGTGAAATCATGATACGTGATTTCCTGATAAAGCAGATAGCGTGTGGGCCACCTTGGAGGACAGGTGGCAGGTCAAAGGCCCGTCGGAGGACTAGCGTATCGGGAATCGACAAATCGGTATTCCCGTGAACGACGGATCGGGGAGGAAACCCCGACGTGGAATCTGAACCGTCCATTTGGTGGGACGCGTGTTAGGAGCACGGAGGAAGTTGGGGATCAACAAATCATGAACTCAAGAGGCAAAGAAACCATTACATAAGGAATGCCGAAACCTGATTTAAAAATGGGCGCGTAGGTTTAATTCAAATTTTAATGAGGGACCCGAGCAATAGGGACCCGATTTTCCCTTCGCATTATTGGTTCATTATGCCGAGATCTTAAACCCTAGTTGAAGATTAAAAAGAGCGCCGTGGAGTAAACCAAAGATATGATTAGTGTTGAATGGTTTTTTTTTGACCCATGGTCTTAGGAAGGGGTCGATGCCCTTTTCTAGTTGAGATATGCAAGAAAAGGTGGGCGGTAAGGATTTTGATAGGTAGCAGGAGTCTTTTTGCAGGACGTGGAGGCCATTTTCTGACAGTAGGGACATCTACAGGTTGCTGAGGTCATTCGTGCAGGCCGCACGGAAGGTTTGAGGATGGAGGAACCTCATTGTGGAAGTTGGGTGGCAGATCTACATTGACAGAGAGTTCTCTGCAGTGGGTTTAGCAACTAGAAGAGTGGAGGCATCATCTCCAGGTTTATTGTCTTGTTTAATATGTGTTTAGGAGACTTTTGCAGCTGCCTTGCAATCAATAGATCTGTGTTTCCTTTAGAGATAATTGAAGTTGTTGTCATTGCCACTAGAAAATTGTGCATTAATATGATTTCAGGATACAAGTCTTAATAAGATGCCAGAACTGTCTCTTCTGAAAGAAGATGATGTCCAACGCATAGAACACATGTGAATCTGGGGTTGAAACTGCCTGATCCAGTGTGAAAATTGATGAAATGCGGTCAGCAGTGAGTCTGAGGGTTAAAGCCTTCACTAGAAGCATCCTACCAGTAGAAATTGGTGCTATCTTCAGGGGGTTGAAGCTCTCTTCCAGGAAAGGATGGTAAATGAGAGAAGGTTGGAGCCTTCTGTAGGTAGAAGCCTGTGTACTAGTATGAGTCTACACTAGCACTATGTTATAAAATGTTTTCTTCATAATAATTATTGAAGACAGAGACAACATCAGCGGTGGTTTTCTCCCGATTTGGGTTTCCACCTTAAATCCTGGTGTTCATGTGTCTTACTCATTTGCGTTGGTTTATTTGTTATTTACTGCATTGAATTACTACTTAATAGACATCTGATGAATGAAGAAATTCATAATAATATCTCTGAATGCACTCTTGTTTTCTTAAGACTATACAATAGCTGGTCTCTACAAAGTAGCCTAAGGTTTTCAGTGAAAGAAAAGAGAAAATCAATTGATTGCTCAAAATACTGATTCACCCCCCCTCTCAGTATTTCTCAACAGCCTCCACATATATGGATGGCCTAACATAACATCACGTAATTATAGTGGGAAAACATCACACAATACCTCATCCTTGAAGGGCTTGCTGCCATATGACATGCGACACTGTTGGCTGACAAAAAGATCTCATCCCTGGCAGAGCCATACAATGTTGTATGGTTGTGGGTGTGTTTTTTTTGGAAAATCCAAGTGCTCGATGACTTCTGTTGAGATGAGGTTCTTCTAGCTTCTGCTATCAACAATAAAATGCAACGGGGTCCCCTTCACCTACATTTGTGAATGGAAAAGGCGATCCCCCTCCTCAAGATCCTTTGGTTCTTCTGGAAGGATTGTTGCAGTCGCAACAGTATCAGTGGGTTCTGCATCAATTATTTATCTCCTTTTATTATTTTCTTATTGTGAGTCTGAGTCGGGGTTCGAATCTGTTTATTTGATCTTGACTACGATTGAATTTTTCAAGCGACATTCATTAGTGTTGTGCCAAGGGATTTTGTGGAAGACGCACCACTTCCAAGTGTCCTTTTTCATCTTCCTGTTGCCCTTATTTTCCTCTGGCTTGGACTAGTTGTCATAAGGTTGAACATTCTCTGAGTTAGGGATTCCTTTACCATACTTTCGTTGTTGCGGATTTGCAGACCTACTGATTGCCACTTGTTCTGCTGCTTAAAATTTTTCTTGATTTTGACAACATATGTATAAGCGGCTCCCAGTACTGAGATGTCCAAAAACTCCATTTTAGTTTGGATGTACCTATGTATAGTCCCGTGGTGTTTTAGAACCAAATTCCCATTAGAGTCTTTGATACCCATCTTGGTGCACAAGGTATGGAACGTATTTGTGAAATCCGACACTGTTTGGTCCTGCTTTTGATGCATTGTGGTCCATCTCATGTACTATTCATCATACTTTCACATAGGTTAATATTGATCCTTGACCGCATCCATAAAACAATACCAAGTGGGATCGACCCCAAATATTCCAGACTTCTCTGTGGAATTTTTCTCCTAGCAAGTTTCAAACCAATGTTTGACATGGGGGAGAGCATGAAGGAGTGCAAATGTGATATTTTCTCTCTTGGAAAAATTGTGAACAAAGAAATAACCTTCTAGAAAATTTAACCATTTTTCCAGAGCATCCTCATCAATCTGACCTTCAAATACGGGAATGTCAAAATTAACTTATACCTTGAATGGGGTAGTGTATCCAAAATTACTGCTTGATGAATATGTTCATGTTATTGTCGACATTCATTGAAGGATTTGGGAGAAATTCTCTAACATCTCATTCCTCTGTTGCACAACGGATTCAGTGAGAAAGATATTGATCGGATCTTATGCTCCCTCATTCCTCTTCTCTTCCACCATGGGAGGCCACTTTGAATGGAGAGAGTGGTTATCTTCAAGGGAAACTAGCTCGTGACCCAACTTTCTATATAGTGACCTCATCGGGTACATGCACAGGAAACAAAAAGGAGTATCCTTCTCTGATACCATTGATCTAGATTATTTTGAGAAAGAAATGAAGGAATAGATATAACAATGAAATATACATAGATATTGTGAGATACATAGAAATATTTCAATAAACACGGAGATACAGTGAATCACAATTTTTATTAATGAGAAAATGTACAAAAACTGTAAAATTACAGAGTGAATGACTCACTAGAATGGTGGAAAATTATCTCTGAGAAGAGATGTGATGGCTATGCTTATTCGCAAGAATATATTGATGATTACAATGAGACTCTAGAGTCCTTTTTAATAGAAAGAAAATCCCAAACCCTAACCCCAGAAGATGAAATTCCAAAAGGTTTGTTGACCCTGATGGGGGTACTTGGTACACAAACTTCCTATGGGAGTAACTTTTGCATATGATCTATGTTTGGGGCATTCTATACCTCCTTGCAAAGGTCTAGTCGAGGAGTACATATTCTGTTTGAACCAAACAATGCCTTTGGCTATTGAATGAGCACTGTCGTGCCCAAAAAACGTCATTTAGGGCCTCAAAACGACACTGAAAATTCAGGACTCGAAAAACCCATGTTTTGAGCCAGTTGAATAGGTGGGTGGCCACTGATTTCTTCCTGGATCAATATATCACTTTATTATTAAACCATTCTTACATTATTTTGTTTTTTGTAAATAAAAGTGTGTATTCATATTAACAGAGAGTACAAATATATATATATAGTGATTGCTATAATAAAGAGACCATGATAATCTTTGGACCTAGAAGATAAAAAACCAAAAATAGGGCCTGCCCAAGAGGGGAAACTAGGATTTAGTCTGATTAAAAACAAATTGTCTCATGGAATTGGTAAGTCTGTGGTGAAAAAATGAAAATTGGAAGCCTAAAAGACATATGATAGGAAGAAAAACAAGACCATAACTCATTTATCATTAGAAACCTGGGATCCCATGGGGTCCACTACCTCACGACTTGCAGCAGCATCAAAACTTCCAGTTTTAGTGTAGTTGATTCTAGGGAGGAAAAAAATTCCTCCAAGCCTATAGCCATCCAAGTGACCACTTCAAAAGCATAATCATTTTGAATCTCTAGAGCCTCCTGACAAGATTTCAATTATCTGAATTGTTGCTACTTGGGGAGCATACCCGGGGAAACCAAAGTCTTGGTTTTCTAATATAATTCGAGGATTTGGAAAATTTTTGAATTGCGAGTGTGAGAGAAAACCAAATCAGGAACCAAATTACCAATTTGAGCATCAATCTCCTCATCCTCCTGAAACTCTCACAACAACCAAACCTACTCTTCCAATTCAGCTACTCTCTCCTTATCAACATCCAAGACAAACTCTGCGAATGTTTTGACCGCCTCCAAAGCTGCTTTTGTAGCCTGATTTAGTTGATAAGGGGGGTAACAAGAGGTCTCAATAGAGAAAGGATGAGAGGATCTTTGTCCTTAGGGATCCATGGCAAGGAAACATGGGATATGGGAAGGATGCCCAACAGAGAGTGTAACATCCCCGACCACCCACAGGCTGGGCAATGCTACTACGCGAAATATACACTTATATAATATATATGCATGTTAATCAAAATTAAACACATAACACAGAGTTACTATTACAATTCAGACTTAAACAAGATTAACAGTAAATCCACATGCAACAGAACACACAATAACATTCAAGCATCACAAAACATGCATAAAATACATAATTAAGCACATATATGATACTTATGCTAAAGTAAATCCACCAATTGCGTGCAGACCTTCCACNGTCACCCCTGAGCTGGGACTAAAATCCACCAGGCAAGGAAATTCTAGGCTTGGCAAGGACAACAAGGAAGTTACATAAAGCAACAGGAAGGATCTTTTATCCTGGGAGCCACTTACGCCCACAACCCACAAACCCTCATTCCCTACATGCTGGTTCCACCCCAGGAGGATACACCTTCACTAATACAAGTCCATCGACTAGTACCCCTCCCTTACCTTGGGCTTCAACAACAGGCTGGACCAGAAGTCTCAGAGTACTATAGTTGTTACGGGAATCTCTTCCAGGAGAACTCACTTCCCAACAAACTCCCTCACCTGGGAGAGTTGCTCACAAGACTGACAACTTGTGTCTTCAACCAGTCTTTGAATCAGCTACAATTGGGTACAGGTGAAAATAAAAACAACAACAACAGGGAAAAATGGTTATGGACAACCAAAAGGCAACAACCTAATGCTAAGTCACAAAACGGCTCAGGCGACTATAGTTGCGTCGGGATTCACAAGAAATAGCAAAGGATGGCTTGATCGTCTAGTTTTCATAGAGGCATGGTTATGTAGAGGTCAGAAACAGAGGCCTCAAGTTCAAATGGAGGATGGAAGAATGAACAACGAACTCCAGCGAGGGATGGCATAATGACCAACGAACCCTAACGCGATTTGACTCACAGGTTACTGGTTCCAGAGATCCATGATGGATGCCCCAGTTCATGGTTAGATAGTGGATCAAGAATGAAAAGCGAACCCCCAACATAGTTGATGCTTCAAATTTTAACTGCATGAGACCAGGTCGACACTTATCTTCCTGGAGCTGCGTGCGCTCCATTTAGCCTACGTCCTCGACCACCAGGAACTTAGGATAACAAAAATATAGTATGTCCACCTTAGTCTTTAAGAATTAATATTAAAATATTATTCCTCTAGAGGTAAGCCCCCTATCTTAGCCCCTAGGCCCAAATACTTAGCCCCCCCTTCCTTACCCTTCCTAGTAGAGCTTAGTCCCCCATAACTCTTCTTCGTGGTCGGTCTACATGCAACAATGTTTATATTTTTATTAATGATCTGCATAATTACATATACAAAATATATCAAGCTCCTGACCTTGGCATCTAGCTCACCATCCTAATAAACATATAATTTCCTCAACTTATAATCACTCGGCTCACCAGCCTATAAGAAAAATTACAATTCAGCAGGGGCTCAGCCTTAGAGTATTACATTCCCCTCCCCTTATTTTTGCACCATCCTCAGTGCAACTCATTTATAAAACAACAACAAGATTTCCAAAATATTCAAAAATATGAGGGTACTCTACTCGCATAGCATCTTCATGCTCCCATGTTGCGTCGTCAGGACCGTACCAGGTCCACTGGACTTTTACAAGTTCTACTACTCGATTCCACAACTGCTTTCTTTTCCGGTTTAGTATACTCATCAGATGCACATGCAAGACACCTTCTTGCTCCACCTGAATCACATTCCAATCGATTACATGATTAGCATTAGGTATATATTTCTTAAGAAATGAAATATGAAATACATTATGTACAGTCATAGATGCAGGCAATGCAAGCATATATGCAACTGGTCCAATCCTTTCTAATATTTCAAACAGTCCACAAAATCTAGCTACCAACTTGGAACAATTTCCCAGCTTCAGGGAACTTCTGTTAGGTTTCACTTTCAGTAAAACATGCTCTCCCACTTTAAACCCTCTGTGGGTTATGTCTTTATCAACATAACTTTTATTCCTGTCTTAGGCAGCTTTCAAATTCTGCTTAGTCTTCAACATTTGTTCTTCCATTTCCTTGAGCAACTCTGGTCCAACTATTTCTCTATTGGCAAGTTTATCCCAGCTTATTGGAGTGTTACACTTTCTACCGTAAAGTGCTTCAAATGGGCTCATCTTCAGTGATGCTTGATACCCATTATTGTAGGCAAATTCTACCAAGTGTAGGTAGTCTTCCCATTTAGATGGTTTGTCCATCACATGCATCCTTAAAATGTCTTCTATCACTTGGTTCACCCTCTATGTCTTCCCATCGGACTCAGGATGATAGGTTGTGTTGAAGTTCAGATTCATTCCAAATCCTTTGAACAACCCTTTCCAGAATTTTGAGGTAAATTTTGGGTCCCTGTCAGACACAATTGTCTTGGGAATACCTTGCAATCATGTTATTTCCCTCATAAAAATATCAACAACATTATCTTCCTTGTGAGTAGTCTTCAATGGAATAAAATGGGAAACTTTCGTGAGCTTGTCCACCACCACCATGATTGAATCATGCTGCTTTCCTGTTCTGGGCAATCATGTGATGAAATCCATTGTCACTACCTCCCACTTCCACTCAAGAATGGGTAAAGGTTGTAGCAACCTTGTTGGGTGCCTGTGATCAACTTTAACCTTCTGACACTCCATACATTTGGCGATGTATTTTGCAATTTCTTTCTTCATACCTGGCCAAAATTAATGGCTCTTAACTGTTGTCACATTTTTCTGATATCTGGGGTGCCCATCATAAGGAACATTATGCATTTCTCTCAAAATCATAATTTTCAATTCCTGGGAATCAGGTACATAAACTCTATTTTTGTATGGGACTGTTCATAACCAATATATAAAATAATTTACCCCTATAATATAACCTCTAACACTCATAACCCTTAACCTCTAAAAATTATAATCCCTAACCCCTAATTGATAGAATCCTAATCTCTTATAACTTTTATTAATCATAACCTTTGATAGGCATAATCCCCATCCTCTAACCCCTACTATATAACTCCTAAATATTAAAACCTTCCAACTCTAACCTTATAATGCTTAAACCCTATAAATTTTAACCCCTAACCATAATAACCTTTAAACCCTAACCCTTATACCTCTTAAACCATATAATATTTAACCCAACCCTTAAAAGCCCCAATATCTATAACCCCCTCCACCCTTAACATATATAAAACCATAATGCCTATAACCCCAAGCCTTGTAGCACCTAGTACATAATCCTTTACCCTTATAACCTTTAGCCTATAAACAATATAACTATCAAAACCTTATAAACTTGATAACACCTAATCCATATGACACATCACAATCCCCAATCCTATAAAAACTATCACCCTTAACCTATATAAATTATCACCTCTAAATAATATAACCATGAATCACCAACTAATATACGCTATAACTAACCCTAATAACCCATATCACCCTTAACTAGTATAACTACTAATCCACCTGTTAATCCCTAAATAGTGTCTCACTACCCCTTAATTGGGACATATTATATTAGCAATGTTATTTTATTTATGTCCGCTTTAGTCCATTAGTTGTAATTATACCTACTAGTCTTCTATATATACCAAGGAGACATTTTCATTTTGAATCATTTGGTAATTGAACATTTATGTGGGCATAAGGAGGTTGCCCCCTCGAAGAGGCTTACTATATGAATTTCTCTCTTTTTTAAGGTGTTGAGTACTTATTTTGAGGTTTTTCTATGCTATATTGATATTTGGTTCCTAACATATGGTATCAGAGCTCAAGGTCTTGGGGTTTCGTTGTTACATCTAAGACACCTTGGCGTTTTCGCTATAACTTTTTTCCACAATGATTCAAAAGGAATGTCTTGGAGGATATTTAGTAGACGGATCAAGGTATGTTGGGTTAAAATTTTAGCTCCTGATTCCTTATACTTTCAGAGATACAACCTTTCTAAGATAGGGTTTTGGAATCATCCTGAATTGAGTCATTGCGGAATTTTTGCTATAATTTTTTTTATGTAACATTTCAGACCCTGAAATCTGGAGGATATTCACAGAAATTAGTAAGGTATCTGTGGTAACAATTTCAACTTCTGGTTCATCTTAAATTTGTAGATACATCCTGTGGAAGATAGGGTATCGGACTAGTCCTATTGACTAGTCTCAAGTTGGTGTTCCAAGTAAAACAATCATAATTCTTCCCATAGTATCCAAATTGAGTGAGACTAGTTTCATTGGATAGTGGACAGACCCTAGTAGTTCTGGTATGAGTTTTAGAATTTTATATCAATTATTTTATGCAGGGCACGCTATACAAGTGAGATCTCCTAGAAAGGATAAAAATCAACAAGTTGTGGGGAAGTTACCATAAATTCCACTAGTCACATCCAATTTTGATCAAACCTATGGCATTGCAGAGAAGAAATATCAGAGACCTACCAAAAATAAAATTTCATACTCAAAAGGGTTGAAATTTTGGAGATACAATAAAAGGAAGATTGTCTAGTATAACCACCTCAAAATAAAGGTTTCAAGTGATACTTGGCCAACATGCCACCAAACAAAGGAACTTCTACACCAAATAAGCCTCCAGAAAATCCTACTTGGACTCTTGATGAAGATGAAGAAATGCGTAGGGACATAGATGATTTACAAAAGAATATAGTAACAAAATATGAACTACAAGATATGGAAGCTAAGTTGGAGGCAAAGATGGATGATTTAAAAGAGGAGATCATGGAAGGATTGAAAATTTTCATAATAGAGAGGACACCTGAAAGTGAAAATGTATCCCATGAAATTCATGATGAGGACACAAGGAAGGTGAATCAAGAATGGAGAAACTCTAACTTTGGGTTGATGACCAACCATGTTCCTAAGATCGATATGAGGAA
>JASDQU010735338.1:529140-562647 GCA_032191745.1 Picea mariana
AGGGGGGGGTAATGAGCTATTGAATGCATATGGTATACCCATAGTGGGTGGATAATAAGGGGATCCTCCATAATTTTTAATGTATTGACTGGAGCTATAAGGAGATGAAGGGCTACCAAATGGGTTAAAATGGGTCATGGACCCAATCAGTTCGATGATCAAATGGGATGTTCTGAGTTTTTCTTGACCAAATGGTTGTGGTAAAGGGGCATCAGGGAGAAATATATATAGGTATATAGACTTTGAGAAAATTAAATCAAAGTGTGGTCTTTGGTTATGGCCTCTTTTACACTTTGAGGCATGACAGTGGCAAAGATTTTTGCAATGAGGGGCATAAGATATTTGAGGAACCAGTATAGGATGATTTCATCGGTAAACTCAATATTACACAAGATTCTTCGTCGATTTCTCTCATGGATATGATCCATGATGTAGGTGGAAGTAATTTGGTGGAACTCCATGAAAACTTCCAAACCAATGTCAGAGCAAACTAGTAATTGAAAAAAGGCTAAGAAAGCCTTTTCTATGTAAATGTTGCATGGGACTCTTCTTTCTCATATATGTACCATTTCATAGAGGGACCAATTACGGTTCTTTGAAATTGTTTCAACAGTATGTAATCATCGGTGATGTTATTAGATTAGCACCAAATATGGAAGGTCATGTCGTGATTTTTTTTATCCTCACTTGGATTCCTGTCAAACTTGGGAATGTTTGAGGGGATTTTGGTCGGCATGGATGGCCAAGAGGCATCATGTAACATGGGATCATTGGTTAGATTTTTTAAATCAGGAAGATTCAATGAAGCCATGTATGGTAGGTTTTGTGTACCTGCCATTTTTGGCTGAGAGTTGAGGGTTGGTTCCCGATGAGGAAGGGTCATTGGATGGGTTTTTTTGGGAAATTGTGCCTAGAAAGGTTGATCCAAGAAAGTTTTAACCAAGAATAGTTGCACTCAAAGGTGAGTGGGGAGGTTGAAATTGTAAAGTATTAAGTATAGAAATACCTCCCAACATTGTTGGGAGGTTTTGCAGTCATTTAGAACATAAGGGGGATAACAGGTCCCCTATGGTTCTAAACTAGCAATGTGTGTGTGATTGGTAAGTGAAATAAATATAACTTATGTTTTTGAAATAAAATGGACTACTCAAAGTAAATAACCAAGATGAATGTCTCAAGTTTTAATGGAAACAACAACACAAATATATCAACTTTTAAGTAGAGTGTTTGTGAAAAAATAAAAACAGTTGTCCTAAAATACCTAGAATCCTTCCTCTCAAAATTTCACTAGTTATTCCAATAGCTTTGATAATGGGGTATGAACCCACCGAAATAAGGCTAGTCAAGATATGAAAATATCAGTTATAATTAGGGGTACTAGGAGCATATCCCAGAGGAATTGGTGACATTTCCCAATATCCATTCAAAATATAACCTAGGTGCAGTTGCAACCCACAACTTCCATCTCTATAGAAACCCTAGGTTATGGCCACGAGGTTACCTCCTTCAAGTGTGGGTGGGGGACTCTCAGCCTCAAAAATTGATCATGGGATAGAGCTTGCAAATATTTGGGTGGCTCAAGAAGACTTGCATGAACAATTGGAACTAAGCCTTTTCCCCTTCACATGTATCTCCCTACATTGGTGTAGCACACTTGAGGTGAAGGATTTTAAGCACCCTAAATGTGGGGTTATTTGGATGCCTACCCTCGAATTCCTAGCATGTACTAAAATGTTGTTTTGTGACCTCACAAAGGATGATTTAAGTAGTCTCATTAGAGTTATTTTTTAATAGTTTGGGATTGGGGTCTTGATCCAATCCATTTAATTTAAGGTTGTGATGAAGGATCCTTAGAACTCCTTGGTTTTTTTAATTCTCCTAGGTCACTTTTGGGTGTAAGGAGAAGAGAATACTCAACAAAATTGGACTTTGGATTACTTAATGTGTGAAAGTGATGGTGAAAAAAGTATATGTGAGTAGAATTGGATCATATAGAAATCCTCCTAATTAAACTCAATGTGTTTTTTGCAATCTTGCAAAATTGTAAAACTGGTCCTAGATTTTTCAATATGTGGACATTGTGGGGTCCTTATAATCCTTTAAAAGTCCCTAGCGTTTTGTATTGCCAACTAATTTGATAAAAAATAAAACTATCCTGGGTTGGAAGACATGTGGACAATGATGGCTATTTCAATATTTTTATGCTTCCTATTTTTGTAGGTGGATATGTATATAGACAAGCCACACATTTTGTATATCACTAATGTATAGGGGAAATGCCACCATTTTTTGTATATGATATGATATGCTAGTGCAACCATGTGATGGTGTATTTGATGATGTGATTATGTTCTTTTACTATTTTACCTTACATGTTTTTCATATGATGATGATAAAAAAAAACGTGCATATGTTAGATACATAAATCATGCTAAACAATGTTTATTAATGCGACAAATGCCTCTAAATTTTCATTTGCAATATTATTGACAAATTGATTTGCACTTCTAGGAATATGTGTGAATGTTTTGGATTCAAAATTCCTTGACAAAGGTTTGACTTGCAGGTACTTTATAAATAGGAAAGGGTTACAAATGTGGTAAACATTATTCAACTTCAAGATGACAAGTTGGGAATCCAAGAATATGTTGAAGTGGAAAATTCAATGTTGAGAAGCATCTTCCAATAGGTTGATCACGGTAGCATACTATGCTTGGTTATTTGTAGCTAGACCTAGGAATACACTACTTGACTGAAGCAGTGTATGCGAAGGTGAATAAATGGCCCAAGCCACATAAGCGATATTATGATTCCATCAAATAGCGTTGTTGGAAAAACCAATGTGAAATGTCGATGAACAATTCATCTGGTAAGGCCAAAAGAACAAGTGATCAAAAGTTTGGAAGAAATTTGATGTGCATGTAAAAAAGACTAAAACATTTATGAATATTTTTACAAACAAAATATGCACACAAAATTGGTCTGAAGTAGGGTGGCTACTCAATGGAAGAAACTCTTCAAGTAAAATGAATTGATAGGGTCCTTGAGGAGGTTTCCTTTAGGGTGATAAAGGATGTAGGCTCCCCTTGTAAGGCAGTTCATGATCATGAAAATACCTCTCAAAAAAGATCTGAATTTTCTATGGCCTATGGCATCATGAGAAATATCATAGTCTAGGAAAATGTCGCCTTAATTAAAGGAACAAGGGTGGACTTGGTGATTGAAAGAATATTTTGAGCGCTTTTTGGAAGCCTCATTATTTTGTAATGAGGAACACCGGTATTCATCAATGGTCACTAACGTGATAAAGCATGGTTCGAGGAGAGTGGTATCCAACAATGGTCTGACTATTGTTCAGAGTGTTGGTATCTCTCACTTGATGGGTAGGACTACTTCCACATTGTGGAAAAGTTTGAAGGGGTTCAAGCCCATGGAAATTTTGACTATCATTCAACTTGCCTAGAGTGATGAGAAAATCATGTGGTGCTAGTTGGTTTTATGTTTGTTCATTGTCCACTGTAGCATGGTATTGAGAACTTTGTTGACAACCTCAACCTAACCATTGGACTATAGGTAATATGGGGAAGTGAACTCATGGGTGAAGACAAGGTGAGGAGATAAATGGCCCAAGCCAAAGAAGTGAGATTCTAATTCCATCAAAAAGCATCGTCAGCAAAACCAATGTGAAATGTGGGAAAACAATTCATCTGGTAAGGCCAAAAGAACAAGTGATCAAATTTTGGAAGAAATGTAATGTGCATGTAAAAGAGACTAAAAGAATTATGAACATTTTTACAAACAAAATATGCACACATAGCTAGTTCAGAGTAGGGTGGCTAATCAAGGGAAGAACTTCTTCAAGTACCACCCATTGATAGGGTCTTTGAGGAGGTTTCCTTCAGGGTAAGAAAGGATGTACGCTCCCCTTGTAAGGAAATGCTTGATGATGAAAGAGCCTCACCAAAGAGATTTGAATTTTCTATCGCCTAAGGCATCATAGTAAATATCATAGGATAGGACAAGGTCTCCTTCACTAAAGAAACGAGGGTGGAATTGGTGATCAAAAGTGACTTTTAACTCTTTTTTTTCGATCTCATTATTTTGTAATGAGTATCGATANTTGGAAGAAATGTAATGTGCATGTAAAAGAGACTAAAAGAATTATGAACATTTTTACAAACAAAATATGCACACATAGCTAGTTCAGAGTAGGGTGGCTAATCAAGGGAAGAACTTCTTCAAGTACCACCCATTGATAGGGTCTTTGAGAAGGTTTCCTTCAGGGTAAGAAAGGATGTACGCTCCCCTTGTAAGGAAATGCTTGATGATGAAAGGGCCTCACCAAAGAGATTTGAATTTTCTATCGCCTAAGGCATCATAGTAAATATCATAGGATAGGACAAGGTCTCCTTCACTAAAGAAACGAGGGTGGAATTGGTGATCAAAAGTGACTTTTAACTATTTTTTTTCGATCTCATTATTTTGTAATGAGTATCGATATTCATCGATGGTCTCTAAGGTGATAAGGCATTGTTCAAGGAGTTGTGCCCAACAATGATTTGAATATTGTTTGGAGTGTTGGTATATCACACTTGATGGGTATGACTACTTCCACACTATGGACAAGGTGGAAGGGGGTCAAGCCCATGGCAGTTTTGATTGTCATTCGGTATGCCCAGAGTGTTGAGAAAAGCATGTGGTTCCAGTTGGTTTTATGTTTGTTGATTGTCCATTGTAGAATGGTCTTGAGAACTTTGTTTTGCAACCTCAACTTGACCATTGGTTTGCGGGTAATGTGGGGAAGTAAAATTGTGGGTGAATCCAAGAAGAGAAGATAATTCCCAAAACACCTCATTTTCAAAACGTTTTTCATGATCCAAGACTAACTATTGGGGGACCTTAAAGCGAGTGATGACATGGTTGAAAAATAAATGTGTTTTTGTATATGTCATATTTTTTAAAGTCGGCATGACTTCATCCCATTTGTTAAAGTAATCATCAGCCATAATTATGTACTTGTAGCCATCATTGAATGGGGGATTGCATGTCATAAATTCAAATGCCCAACTTGTAGAAGGGATCGGTTTTAATGAATGGGTGTAAGGGAGCTAGTGGGATCATGCTTTGTGTGTGAATACTTGGAATTTAGTATGCCACTTGACTACTTGAATACAATCATGAAATAGGGTGGGCCAAAAGTAACCCACCTGAAAAAATCTCCAAGTGGTGGGCATTCCATACAAATGCCCTTTGCAAGCACCACTATGGAAATTGTTAAGGACTTTCTTGATGTCTTCAAGGGTGAGGCATCAACACAATATGGTGTCTATCATCATCCTAAGAGATATGTGAACCAAACTGTTGTGTGAAAAGGTGGGTGAGGAGATCACNCAAAAGTAACCCACCTGAAAAAATCTCCAAGTGGTGGGCATTCCATACAAATGCCCTTTGCAAGCACCACTATGGAAATTGTTAAGGACTTTCTTGACCTCTTCAAGGGTGAGGCATCAACACAATATGGTGTCTATCATCATCCTAAGAGATATGTGAACCAAACTGTTGTGTGAAAAGGTGGGTGAGGAGATCACCATACCAAGGGTCACCTCATGAGAGGAAAAATAGATTTTCATCGGGGAATTTCTCTTTCACGGGTGATTCCTTGATGTCAGACATTAAATCAATGATGAACTTTGTAAGGATGAGATCCTTCTTACTTTTGGGAGTGGTGAACTCTATATTGAATTCTTTCATAATTACAATCACCAAGTGAATTTTCCATTGATTTTTCACCTCCTAAGTAAGTATTGCATGGGTTTGGAGTTTGCGATGACTTTTTTTGTTCGTATATGTTTTCGTGCCCACCCTTTTCCTATTGGATGAGGACCCTTGTGACATACAATTCAGAAATTGAGAGGTACAAGGTGTAATCTTTGTTAAATTCAAGGGGATTGATTAAGGTTGATTTTGAGAGAGCAACTTTTAATGCCTCAAAATATTATTGATCCTAGTCATCCCATCAAAATAGAATGTATTGGTGCAAGAGATCTACGAAACAGTGGGTGAAAGTAGCATAATACAAGACAAAGTGGTGCAAGAAGATGGATTTTCCTTGTAGACTTTACTACTATCACAAAGAATTGGGAGGAGGGATTTCACTAGTGGATTGCACCTTGAGGGGGTCTACTATGATACCTTTCTAGGATATGATGAATGTGAGAGAATCATTAGTTGTGATGCAAAAAAATTCATTTGAGGTGATTCAAACGAATTTTGTATTTGCAACATCTTTGAAAGATCATGCGAAGATCTTCCAGATGTTGGGATCACTTCTTGGAATGGATCGTGAGGTCATACAATAAAGCAAGGATGATATGTGAAATATCATGAAAAGCATAGGTCATTTCCCACTAGAAAGTGGCTCCAACATTTTTTAGACCAACATGCATGATGTGGTATGTGAAAGTAACCCATGGTGTGGTGAAGGTAGTCTTGTATTAGTTTTCATGATGGCTCTCAATTTTATTGTATCGAAAGAATATATCCAACAAAGAAAGGACTTCAGTTCTGGAACAAGCATCGATCACTTGATTGGTGAATAGGGTTGAGAATTTGTCCTACGGACAAGCTTGGATTAAGTCTCTAAATTTTGTGCAAACATGAATGGTTCCCTTCTTTTTGTTGACAAGGATAGGGTTAGAGACCAGTGATGTGTACATAATGGGGTAGATAAAGCCAACTTTGTGAATCTTATTGATGAGCATGTAGCACCAAGGATGATGTCTATAGTAATTCCAAGTTTGATGGAAATGTCCACTTTGGAAGTCAGGGAAATATTGGTGATGTKACCTTTTTCAAAAGCGTCAAGCATGAGAATCATGTTTTTGAACCAATTTGTGTGTCAAGGAGGAATGAAGTCTTTGGTTTCAATAAAATAGACAACAAATGGTGTGGTGGGTTGAAAAACATCCTAAGGGAGGAAGAATGACCAATGATGCATTGTGTCCCATGGGTAATTAGGTGTAATCATCACCTTTAGGATGTCTTGGTAAGAATGGAAGACATGTGAAGGTGAAAAGGGAGAACTCTTAGAGGCATGAATGGGTTGGGTCATCATTTTGGTGCTAGACATATCACATGATAGTGACACAACATTGGGTTTTGAGGAATCAATAGATGTCGAGACAACTCAAAAAGATTGGGCATCTGACTGAATGGTGTTTATGAATTTTAATAATGATGGGAGAAAGGTACTAATCCTCATATGTGTTGATTTTACTATTGAAGATAATGACCTGGCAACTGATGAAACATAGAATATGTGTACACTTGTGTGTCTATCGTGGGCTTGAGAGGGAGGTAGGATTTCTTGTCATGGACTGACAAAAGAATTAGGTGGGGTAGAAAGGGATGTTCCTTTTCATGGCTATACTGAGGAGGCCATTGGGAAAGAAGGTGTTGGTGCTTGATCCTAGGTCATAGATTTAAATGCACCATGGGGGGTGGTTACAATGTTGAGGGACCTTATTGCATGGAGGGATTCTTGAAGTTTTTGAATGGTGGTCATTCTTCAAGTTAGATACTCAATGATCAAAGGACATGTTATCCCCTACCTTAGAGATAACTAAGGAGATCATGTATCAAGGCCCAAAGGTCCTAGACATGGAGTATCGAGAGGCAGAAAACTTGAGCATGGCCCTAGAGGGCCCCTCTTTTCTTCAATGTAGTCCATTTATCACCAACAACAGTATCCATCCCACCAGCCTAGTCCTGAAGTAGCGGTTGGTTTTTCTCCATGAGGTAATGAGTCCAAGTATCATGGTATCCATCACTCTGATTTTTGAAGCACTTGAATATGTTTTATTTAATCCTTCTTCATTTCATGATGTTTTCTTGGAAATTATTCTCTTTCCCTCATTCATACCTGGAGGGGTGACTTGTTTGCCTAGAAATTTGATTTCCCTTTAGGATGGGTTTCCACTAGGTGGATCTGTGAAAATTCATTGTATATCCCTCCATACTTACCACTTTCCATCTTTATTCCTTCCATCTCCCCTATTCTTGTTTAGGAATTGGGATTAGCTACGCTAGGAAGGGTTGTACCTTGCCTTGTGGGAAGAAGGGGCTAAAGGCACAGAGGGTAAAAGTAGTTGGAAAGTGTTAAAAGACAATGTTCAAAACCTTTGAGATGCTTCGCCCAGGGATCCCCAAGAAAGTAGTGAAAATATTATCAGTAATAAAAGGGGACCCATGAGATACATAAGCACTCAAAGTACTAGTTGATGGATAGGAGGTCTCATCACGAGTCAGCCTATTATGACCATGGGCATGTAGATGTATGACACTACCACTTATTTGGCCATCAAACCAGGGTAATGGATCTTGGTGGAAAAGGCAATAGAAAGGGGGTCTCATCACGATCCAACCTTCTCATTTCCATGAAATCTTTGTGGATAACGTTGTCACCTCTCGTCATCAAGCCAGGAAAATGTCCCACAACTTTTCCCTTGAAGCACAAAATAAAAAGATAAAAAGAATTAAAGCTAAGAATAAAAGGCAATGAATGGGCTAGGAAACAATTGCATTTATGATAAGGTGTATCTTACCCTCTACAAAGGAACCCATAGGTAAGGCTTCACATTTCCCTATTATTACATGCACCCCATGTCCAAATACTTATCCCATGCCACCTCATACAATTACATGACTTGGATTAGATCTCACCTAGGAAACACCCCAAACTTAAGGGAGTTTATCCCAATAGGACACATCGAGACCTTCTCGAAACCTAACTTGTTAAATTGCATAAAGTCTTTGAGCATTTGTCTAGGTTAAGGGGGGTTTGATGCACATGTTTGGGTAATTTAATTATTGGATGTGATGTACATGTTATGGTCACTATGACTTATGAACCCCTGGAGGGCGTACTTGTTGTTTCCATGAGAACTTTCCCGGTGGACAGGTACACATGAGGGAATCATTATCTCGGACCTTCATGAAGGCTTAAATCCCACGAATGGATGTTGAAACCCCAGCCAAGGGTAATAAGAAATTGAAGATTTGCATTGGAAAAAAGAAGGACATTGCCTTTGGAGGCACCCTGGCAGACCTAGACCCAYGGGGACCTTTCACTTCCACATGTGTGTTGTCCCTTKAGGGCCCTAGACRTCACCATAATKACCCTAGACATCATTCAGAGCTAGGGTTTTCATTTTGGAGGCAGTTATGAGCCYGGTGGCACATGTGGTCATCATCTGGGGCCTCTCGAGGCCAAGCACCCTACATTTTTTGCTCAACATTCCACCTTTAGGCCTCAACGTCAACCTATAAGGGCATGACGTCACCCTTGGAGATGTTTTTAGATGCTAATTAATTATATTATGTCAWAATTGGATTCTATTGTAAATTGGTYAGGTCAGCCTTAATTTTGACCTAAAATTAATTAAAGGTCGAAGTTTTGTATAAATAAATATAAAGTACTCTCATTTTAACATAACAACTCTCTCTTGGTGAGAATAGCACTGAAATTTGGGCCCTATTTGGGGTTTATTGGCTGAAATTTTGATGTGCACCTCTCTTGGAGTCTTTATACTTGCAACTTGGATCATTTTTGGTAAAGTTACTTGGCAATATAGGGTTTCATAGCTTGATTATTCTTGGTGAAGTAAGTAAATCTGCAATTGTCATTTAATTTTGAATGGTTATGGTATATTTGCGTATTCATGTTAAAGATTATGAAATTTCTTGCTTGACAAACCCTAAGAGTAGAGAAATTAAGGAAATACTTCTTTGCTCTACATTTGTTAGACTTTTCTGAGGAGGAAGGTGCTAGGGCCTAGAACTGCCTAATCTCTAGTAGCTCACCTCCCTAAAGATTGAATCCTAAAATACTTAAGGTGATACTCTTCTAAGATTCATCATTTACTTGGATAAATATAATAATTTTGTTGCTTACTCCAAATCAATGTTGTTGAAATTTTGACTCCATAACCCCTCAAAGGCACTAGTCCTTAAACTTCTTTTGTTGAGATATCAAACCAACAATCAAACCTTAACGTTTCCATATTTTACTAACTAAAACTAACACTAACCTAGCCTAGTAAACCAACTTACTTCTTGTTATAAATCATTGCTACAACCATATTAAAGAAGCGAATTTTTTGCATAATCTACATTGAATGCTAGTTAAACACTTCTAAAATTTCTTATGACATTTGATTATCATTCTTCCTAGTAAATGTTATCTTTTCATTGTCTTTTCAATCAATTTTGAGGCATATTTATTGCACCTGTTGCAAAATACCTCTTGTTGTTGTAAACTTTCATTTTTCTACAATTTTATATCTGCTAGCATATATTTCATTGATTTATTGTCTTATTGAAGCATCATTTTGTAATTAAAACTTCCATAGGTTTGCTTGTTGTCTTTTTTTAGGCAAGTACACTTCACCCATTACATTTTGCTTCATCTCTAAAGACATAAACTCAGAAAGACCTTTTGACTTGAGTGACTGATGAGAGCGGGGTTGTCTTTGCATCCTTGCTTTAATTTCACCATCCCTTTAGGTCACTAGGGACGTCTCCCTTGGGGTAGTATTACCCTACTCCTAAATAGAAAGGGGTTTCCTATTAAGGTGACAGTGATAGGTTACCCCCTTGTTATGCCAATATTGTTTCACTTTCCTTGGGATTTGGGAAAGTACAGATTGTGCGATAATATTTTCGACATCGTTGTCGAGGAACACTAAGTCAATCTTCCTTGAACGACACTTTTTTGTTAATCCTGTATCTAAATCCTTCATTCACATGGCTTACCTGGTGACTCCATTGAGCATGATTCCCTCATCCCTTTGATAATATCAGGAAGATTATCTAGCGACTCCACTGAATTCAGGGAGATACACCAATCCTCCCAAGTCTTACAAAACAAAGCCTCCTAGAAACTCTCATGTAGTAAAATCATTATTTGGAGGTAATCTTCCCTTGAACACAATGTCTAGTGCTCAAAATTAGACCCTTAATCCAAATCAGGCTAATAACCAAAAATGATGGTCATCCAAACTTTTTAAACCGTTAGACATGACAAACATTCTAGGATACCCTTGGAAAATAACCCCTAGGTATGAGAAGTGGCTTCTTAATTTCATTGAAAATGATGTAGTCAGTGTTGAGGACCATATGAGYGATTTACAGGCCTTTTCCCAACTTCACCCCATTAGTGATGATGTTGAATATTTGTCTATGAAAATTTTCTCTTCTACCCTCTATGATGGCACTAGAAKATGGTATAATGGTCGCCCTGATGCTAGTATTACATCTATGGATAAATTAGAGGAAGAGTTCCTMAAAATATGGATTGTTAAGGAAGACCCTAACATGTTKTTAACAAGGCTTAACAACATAATAAAGTTTGAGAATGAAACTGTTAGGGAATTTCATGATAAATTTGAGAGGCTAGTAGAGCAGATCCCAGCAAGCCATTGCCCTAAAAACAACTTTCTTCTCTTTCTTTACACCAAAGCCTTTACAGGGCAAATGGGTTTCCTTGTAAGATACAGGGCTCCTAGAAAAATCAAAGAATCTCATGAGATGGCTATGAAAATTTAAAATAACCTATCATCATCCAAAGTAGAACCTTTCTCTGCCCCAAGAGTCAAGGTCGATACTAAACCCAAACTAGTTCACAATCCCTAGTCTGCTTTAGATATTGACGATATCTTGGAAAAGTTGCAATTGACTGTAGATGGCATGGTAAAAACCCAAGAGTTAATGATGATTAGGATTGTCAACTTAGAAATATCCCAACAAAAATCTCCTAGATCTAATTATAAGGGGAAATTCCAAAGGGGTGGTCAAAGTTTCAATCCCAAGAATGATCAAGACGTCCCTAACACTTTATCCCCCACAAACGTGGTTGAGGAGAACCCATGGTGTTTCCAATGCAGAGAATCCCATTGGGATCATGAATTCCCTCTAAATAGTGGTGAACATGATCAAGTCAACGTTATCGGCCATACCATTGAGGAGCCACAATATTCCCTTAATATCACACCTGAAGAACATAAAGAAGGCACAAAGAGGGCTAGGATGGAAGTAATCAATAGCCTTGATCAAGAGTCAAGAGAGAAGTTAAAAAAACAAGAATTCTAAGTGTATACTAGGAAGAAACGAATGAACCAACCTCTCTCTACTGGACCTATAGCTTCACAACCAAAACCTCCATCTATGAACATACTCCTTCCTAAAAAAAAATCTAAGATTGATAAGATTGATTTTTATTTTGACTTGGAAGGTGCATTAGCCAAAATGCATGTAACCATCTCATTGAAGGAAGTTATCAAGGTTCCACCCATGAAAGAAATATTTGAAAATATTTTCAATGTGTTGGATGAACCAATAGACTCGCATATTAAGTTACAAGCAGACCATTTTAGGGTTCAATATGATGGGCACCCACCCTTCTTTATGTCATTGCTAGTAAATTACAAATGTCTCAACAACTGTATGCTTAACTCATGAGCATGTGCCAACATGTTGTCTTTGAAATTCATGGAGTGATTAGGCCTAAGTGATACACGGACTTATAGGAATATTTGTGGTTTTGAATCTAGAGCCATACCCACTCATGGGATAGTTGAGAATGCTAAGGTACACCTTGGTAAATATCCTGAGAGAGTGATCCATATGGATATTGTGGTGGTATATTTTTCCTAATGTATGGGGGATGTTTTTGTCCAGGAAGTTTGTTGCAATGTTGGGTGGCACATTAGAGATGGATTTAACTTATATCAATGTGCCTATGAAAAATGGGATGATTTCACACATTCCAAATATGTCAATGGCCAAGGTCCATGTACAAGATATTAACAATAATGTTAATATCAGTGAAACACGTGGGTTGATTAAGGAAAACCTTCCTATATTTTCTCCAGAGGATTTTTCTTTCACCACAGAGGAATATTGATGAGATACAATGGCCAAAGAAACAAGAGTATCAACAACTCTTATATAAATATAAGGAAGAAGAAGTTGGCCATGTCAAACTACTAAAGAAAGGGGAAACCAAGTCAACAAGAAGTCCTTACAGTTGAATCCCACCCTCCTCCCTCAAGAAAATACACTAGGGTTATACAGGGAACAACAATGTTTGAAGAAAAATAATATCAAGAGGGAGATACAGTATGGATGTGGGAAACTAAGAAAGGTGAGCCTAACAATGTTAAAGGGAATGCACAATTTTGGCTTGGACCTTTCAAAATCATAATGAAGTTAGTCAACGATGCCTACTATTTGTCTATGTTGGAAGGAAGAAAACGTCCATTACCGATTAGTGGATGCCTCCTCAAACCCCATCACGAGGCAGATACTTGACTTTACAGATAAGTACAGGTAAGTTACATAGGTAGGTATTTTGCATCCATTGTATATACCATCTGCATATCATGTTATCATAGTTGTACTTTCATTTTCATATTGTATTGTTTCATTATGTATATATGTATGTTGATGATCACATGTTAGATTAGAGATTCTCTTTATTTTATTATATCATATATGAACAAGGGGTGATATCACCACCCTAAATATTACTAATATCCTTTATTGAGATTTAGCAGGCACAAGTCATACTAGAGATGTTGAGGTTCTCATGTGCTCTACGGTGAGCACATGTCCCCGACTTGGAGCAAGATGTTATCCCCTACCTTAGGGATAACTAAGGAGATCATGTCTCGAGGCCCACATGTCCTATACATGGAGTACCGAGAGGTAGAAGACTTGAACATGGCTCCGGAGGGCACCTCTTTTCTTCAATGCATTCCATTTATCATCAGCAACAATATTCATCCCACCAGCCTTGTCCTAAAGTAGCAGTTGGTCTTTCTCTAGAGGTAATGATTCTGGGTATCATGGTATTTATCACTCTAATTTTTGAAGCACTTGAATATATTGTATTGAATCCTTCTTCATTTCATGATGTTTTCTTGGAAATTATGCTCTTTGCCTCGTTCATACCTCGAGGGGTGACATTGTGCCCTAGTAAGTTGATTTCCCTTTAGGATGTGTTTTAATTGGGTGGATCTGTGAAAATTCATCATTCATCCCTCCATACATACCACTTTCCATCTTTATTCCTTCCATATCCCATATCCTTGTTTGGGCATTAGGATTGGCTACGCTAGGAAGGGTTGTACCTTACCTTGTGGGAAGAAGGGGCTAAAGGCCCAAAGGGTAAAAGTAGATGGAAATATTTAAAAGCCAATGTTGAAACCTTTGAGATTCTTCACCCAGGGATCCTCGAGAAAGAAGTGAAAATATTCTCAATAAGAAGATACATAAACACCCAAGGTACTAGTTGATAGATAGGAAGTCTCATCATGAGCTGGCTTATTATGACCATGGGAATGTAGCAGTATGATACTACCACTTATCTAGCCATCAAACCAAGGTAGTGGTTCTTGGTGGCATAGCCAAGAGAAAGGGGGTCTCATCACGAGTCGGCCTTCTCATTTTCGTGAAATGTTTGTGGATAACGTTGTAACCTATGTTCATCAAGACAAGACAGTGGCCCTCAAATTTTCCCTTGAAGAAAAAAAGAAAAATACCAAAAGAATTAAAGATAAGAATAAAAGACAATGAATGGGCTAGGAAATAATTTCATTTATGAAAGGTGCAGCTCGCCCTATACAAAGGAACCCACAGGTAAGGCTTTACATTTCCCTGTTATTACATGCACCCCTTGCCAAAATTCTTACCCCATGCTACCTCATTCACTTACATGACTTGGATTAGATACCACCTGGGAAACACCCCAAACTTAAGGGAGGTTATCCCAATAGGACACCCTAAGACCTTATCCAAACCTGACTTGTTAAATTGCATAATGTCTTTGAGAATTTGTCTTGGTTAAGGAGGGTTTGATGCACATGTTTGGGTAATTTAATTATTGGATGTCATTTACATGCTATTATCCCTGTGACTTATGAACCCCTAGAGGGTGTACTTGTTGTTGCTAGAGGGCCTTACCTGGTGGACAAGTACACATGAGAGAATGATTAGCTTGAACCTTCATGAGGGATTAAAGCCCACAGATTGATGTTGCAACCCCATCCAAGGGTAAGAAGAAACTGAATATTTTCATCGAGAAAGAGAAGGACGTTGCCTTTGGAGGCACCCTGGAAAACCTAGACCTTGCTCCTCCACATAGACATTGGCCCTTGAGGGTTGTGGATGTCACCATCATGACCCTAGATGTCATCCAGAGCTAGGGTTTTCATTTTGGAGGTAGTTATGAGCTTGGTGGCATGTGTGGGCATCATTTGGGGCCTCTGGATGCCAAGCGCCCTACATTTTAGGTTCAATGTTCCACCTTTAGGCCTCGACGTCACCCTAGAAGGGCATGACGTCACCCTTGGAGATGGTTTTAGATGCTAATTAATTTTTATTATGTCAAAATTGGATTTTATTGTAAATTGGTTAGGACGGCCTTAATTTTGACCTAAAATTAATTAAAGGTCATTTTTTTGTATAAATAAAGATAAAGTACTCTCATTTTAACATAACAGCTATCACTTGGTGAGAAGAGCATGTTGGAAATACTAATAGGGGGGTGAATCAGTATTTAGAGCAATTAGTATTTTTTGAACTTGTACTTCAATCAGATCGTGTATTCAATTAATATCTAATCAGCAATGAAGATTATCCAATGAATAATGAAGAATAGTATAAGAAATACACCAATACACCATGCACAATATATAAGAAGTAATCATGTATTATTGTTTGAAGGAAGTAATGACTTCCAAAGGTAGCTATAGCTTCCAAATATAAAGGGAGGGATAAACCTCCAAAAGGAAGATACAATCCTCCAATATCAATAGAGGTTTGACCTCTCCATACTTTCCCCTTCCTTCCACCCAAGAATATATGAGAGATAATAAAACTTTACATTAAATTATCACCATCAACCAACCATCACATAGAACCTGATAATGCTTCCTGAGACTTCTTCAACTTCTGCAATTCTTCACTTCTTAGAATACTCTGATCTTATAGATAATATTACTCAATGTATTCTTTGAAACTCCTCCAAGTTTCACTCCTTGAATCCTCCCAGAAAAGGAGTTATAGAGAAAATGGTAGACCTTATTCAATTTCGATTTATTCAGGAGATCGAACTTGTACAGAATGCCCCATGCTCAATATTAAACATCAGATTTTGAAATTTGTACACATGAAACTAAAGCTCATACTCTTTCCAATTAAATTGGTCTCACTTCATTTGGATTATCTATGAAGACGTTATGATTTTTTTACCTGGAACACATGTTTATGACTAGATTCAGGACTAGTAAAAAACCATATCTTCCATAGAGTGTATCTCCAAAATATAGTGAATAAAGACCTGAAATTTTTACCACAGATACCTAGATATGTCTTCTCAATATCCTCCAAATTTCACCATCTGAATCATTCTAGAAACAAATTTATTGCAAAAATGGTAAGATGACCTAAAAATAACATACCTTAGAACACATCACCAAAAGGCTTCATCCTCCCTTGAAATTCGACCTTCTTTACTTCAGATTTCCTTAGAAATTCGACTTATATATTCTTGCTCATTAATAAACTTGTGTGTGTTGAAAAATGAATGTATAATGAGATGTATTTATACCCTTTATGTCACTTCCTTTTAACATTAGGGCCGACATGTAGTTTTTGCTTCAATTCACATTGCCATCTTCAAAAATCCATTTCTCCTCAATCGTGAGGATCCACGTGACGTGCCACATACCACTAGGTGCTGGAAGGTTGGAAGGAGAAGTGTCGCCCTACATTTGGATAAACCATTATTGATACCATCTTGATACCACCAAACCTTCTTGGATTTATTCGGAGAGAAAAGTGTTTTTCGTATCGGCTGACTCCACATTTAGCCAGAAGGATGATGGGGTGGAAACCATGGTTTAATCAAGGTGAATCCATGAACATGTGTCATACTTTTTGTAAAGAGAGGAGGGATAAAATGGGCATGACTTATACTATCCATCCATGGGTGTTGTATCTGCATGTGTAATTTCCTTCATGTATATCTACTTCAATCAATTGTGGGTTCCAAAATCCAATGGCTAGGGTTGACATCAATGAAAACAACCAATATTCCAACAGAGCACTGAAATGTGCACCCTACTTGGGGTTTATTAGTTGAAATTGTGATGTGAACCTCTCTTGGAGTCTTTATACTTTCAACTTGGATCATTTTTGGTAAAGTTACTTGGAAATATAGGGTTTCATAGCTTGATTATTCTTGGTGAAGTAAGTAAATATCCAATTGTCATTTCATTTTGAATGGTTATGGCATATTTTCTTATTCATGTTAAATATTATGAAATTGCTTGCTTGACAAACCCTAGGAGCAAATAACTTAAGGAACTACTTATTTTCTCTACATTTGTTAGACTTTTCTAACGTGGTTAACTTTGGCAAGCTTCTAAATCCCTGAAGTGCTATCACTTTAGAAGCTCGGATCAATTTTTGTTGCATCTAAATATTTCTTTCAATAATCTAAGGAGGAGGAAGGAGCTAGGGCCTAGAAGTGCCTAATCTCTAGTAGATCACCTCCCTAAAGACTGAATCGTAGAAGACTTAAGGTGCTACTCTTCTCAAATTCATCCTTTACTTGGATAAATATAATAATTTTGTTGCTTAATCCAAATGAATGTTGTTGAACTTTTGACTCCATAACCCCTCAAAGGCACTAGTCCTTACACTTCTTTTGTTGAGAGATCAAACCAACACTCAAACCTTAACTTTTTCAGCTTTCACTAACTAAAACTAACACTAACCTAGCCTAGTAAACCAACTTAATTGTTGCTCTTATAAATCACTGCTACAACCATGTTAAAGCAAAAAACAATTCTGCATAATCTACATTGATTTCTAGATAAACACTTCTAAAATTGCTTATGACATTTTATTATCATTCTGCCTAGTAAATGTTATCTTTTCATTGTCTTTTCAAGCAATTTTGAGGCATATTTCTTTCACCTATTACAAAATATATCTTGTTGTTGTAACTTTCATTTTGTTGCAAATTTATATCAGCTAGCATATATTTCATTGGTTTATTGTCTTATTGAAGCACTAATATCATTTTGTATTTAAAACTGCCATAGGTTTGCTTGATTTATTATTCTGGGTAGGTACACTTCACCCATTACATTTTGCTTCATATCTTAAGACATAAACTCAACAAGACCTTTTGACTTGAGTGACTAGTGAGAGGGGGGTTGTCTTCGCATCCTTGCTTTAGTTTCACCAGCCCTTTAGGTCAATAGGGACGTCTCCCTTGGGGTAGTATTACCCTACTCCTAAACAGAAAGGGGTTTCCTATTAAGGTGGCAGTGATAGGTTACCCCCTTGTTACACCAATATTGTTTCACTTGCCTTGGGATTTGGGCAAGTATATATTGCGCAATAACAGGACACATATAGGTGAAATGATCCAATTTCCCACATAATGCACATGGGAAACTATGTCATGCACTCACTAAGGTGGACATGTAATAAATATTGGAGGGACCAAACTATGTGGTTGATGTCGGTTGTGGCATCAGCGAGGTGGGTTCTGGTAGGGTCATTTGACAGATTTTTGTCAATGTGTCTTGCAAGTGTGGTAGGTTGAGACAATGATGGGTGCAATGGCCATACTATGAACATATAGCACATGTGAAGTTGGTACGCAATGTTTTAGTTCTCATGGTGGTAGAATCTTTTGCAAGTTCTAGGGATGTCCCTAAGAGAGGGGTGGGAAACAATGGGGTTTCCCTAGGTAGATGGATGAGGTTCCTGAATTTTGGAAGAGTGAGACACAAGTTCATTGGGTGACCTGGTTCTTCACAGAGAGTACAAGGGGGTTGTACTCTAGGAGTGGTATGAATATTTTCCATAGCCTTTTTCTTTTTTCCCTAGTATTTGAATTCTTACCCTCAAATGTGTGACCAAGTTGAGGAAATAATGGGTTAATTGGGGTCTACACTAGTGGTGTAGAAGTTTGAGGTGGAAGTGTAGGTATTGGTACCATAGATGGGGATTCAATATACCATACATGTATTACTAGCACCATATTTGGAAGTGTGAGTGTAGCTACTACCTAGTATGTTGTAATTCCTAGTGGTGCATAGAAGAATGAGATATGGGTTAGGGGGTGAGGAATGGCATGAAACGACATGGGTTGGTCATTTGTGGATGGTGTCTCAGGGATAGGTAGGGAATTTGGTTCACCCTAGTATGTTCCAAGGAGTGAGGTGTCTTTGAAGATTCTTGAAACCATTTCCACGAAGGATGGAAATAATGGTTACACCTCAATGAGGTGAAGGATGTTATCCAAATTCACGTTTGGCCATAGTTCATAGTGTGTCATCTAGTCTACGGTAATGAATTTCACATATTTATGGGGGAAGATCATGGTGTGAAACACAAATAAAGAGATTTCCTTCATCACATACATTTAGCCGTGTATAAGGAGAATGTTTTAGTCCAAGGGGGCATCAATGGCCTTGATTTTAATCAAGAATGTGTTTCCTTCTATCTGTACAAGGATGTTTTGGAAAATCCCCTTGGGTTGATATGGGTAGCCATCATAAGACCAAAGGGTGATAACAGAAGGGGACAACTCTAGGAATCCTACCTTATGCCATATGCTTTTGGAAATAATGCACATAAATGATCCCTCATACATAATGCATTAATGGATAGTGATATTCTGAACTATGATCAAGATTTGGAAAGATACTAAGGAGGGGAGATGAGGCTTTGAATTGTCCAAATTGAATGTAATGAGGAAAGATCTAGAAGGGTTGACTAGCCCCAATGCTACTGGCAAACAATTATTTTGTGAAGGATAGGTTTGCAAGACCTTAAGAGTAGACAAGACTACAAGGACTAAACCAGGTCATCCACAATGTTATATCTATGAGTTGCCCTTACATGAGGGTTATGAGTGGTACATCATAGAGGTGCCTTTGATACACTTGGAGTAGGTTCACCACTAGGAAATGGGATCATCAAATGTGTACTAGTTAGAGATTAGGTGGAATTCGACGTGGTTGAAGGGAATTCAGGAGGTATACAGTATTAATGGTTGTGAGTTTGCAAATCGATATTTGTTGAATTCATTAGGATGCTACAACAAGAAGAATTTTCATGTTGAGCTTGCCCCAAGGTTGGGTATATGCCTATTGGATAAGTAGAGGTCCCAATATCTTATTATGTAGTGACAATGCCTTATTGGGGGAATCGGTTGTGCAACACTACTGGTGGCAGAGATTGAGGGAAAAGTTGTTGAGCTAGTGGGGTACCCTAAGGGGTATAAGATTCTTAGGTGGCCACTAACTCCTTCATCCTTTTAAAATCCATCATTTGGTGGTAGTGGTGAGTATAATGTTTGTACTCACCACATAATGCGCAGAGGAAGTTCATTCAAATTTTATTGTTCTTTCCCTGATGTTGTTTTCCATTGTTGTAGCTAGTGTTCTAGTTTTGATTACCAACATTAGTATTTCCCCCAGTCTAGGTATTTTTAATTGTGGGTTTCTCCCTTATCCATGTTTTGTGTTAGGTTTATTCTTTCCCTTCTTCTTATAATTGTTTTTTTGGGTGGAAAGTTTGACCATGTTCAATTGTTCAAATGCTTGAAAATGTGGTACTAGCAAAGGTTGGATAAAATTTACATCTGCATGTTGTTAGGCCTATGGTGGCATAGCATTGGGTGGAAAAGGATCAAGGAATGGATACTATGGTTTGTTTTATTATATATTACCATACATGTTGTATGATGTTCTTATTCCTTCACTACAATTCGGATTGCAAGAAGGCTCAATCGATGTACCAAGATGGGGTAAGGGATTCATGATACATGTTGTGTTGCACCCCCCATCTATTGGAGGAGGGGGTGGGTAATGGGGTATCAAATTCATATGGCACACCCATAGTGGGTGGATAGTAAGGGGATCCTCCATAATTTGTATTGTATTGACTGGTGTTATAATGAGATGAAGGGATACCATATGGGTTAAAATGGGTCATGGACCCAATTAGTTCGTTGATCAAATGGGATGTTCTGGGTTTTTCTTGACCAAATGGTTGTGGTAATGTGGAATCTGGGAGCACCATATATAGATATCTAGACTTTGATAAAATTAAATCAAAGTGTTGGTCTTTGGTTATGGTCTCTTCTTCACTTTGAGGCATGGTAGTAGCAACCTATTTTCCAATGAGGGGCATAAGATATTTTAGGAACTAGAATAGGAGTAGTTCATAGGTAACCTCAATATTACATAAGATTATTTGTTGATCCCACTCATGTAAAAAATCCATGATGTAGGTGGAAGTACTTTGGTGAAAATCCATCAGAATCTCCAGACCAATGTCATAGAGAACTAGTAATTGAAAAAAGGCTAATAAATCATTTTCTAAGTATGAAAATGTTGCATGGGACCCTACTTTCACATCTATATACCATTTCATAGAGGGACCAATTAAGGTTCTTTGAAATGGTCTCAATAGGATGGAATCATCAGTGGTGCTATTAGATGAGCACCAGAGATGGAAGGTCATGTCGTAATTTTTTGGATCCTCACTTGGCTTCCTGTCAAACTTGGGAATGTCTAAGGAGATTTTGGTCGGCATGGGTGTCCAAGTGGGATAATGTAATATGGGATCATTGGTTAGCTTTGTTAAGCCGGGAAGATTGAATGAAGCCATGTATGGTGAGTTTTGTGTACCTGCCATTTTTGGCTGAGTGTTGAGGGTTGGTTCCCGATGAGGAAGGGTCATTGGATGGGTTGTTTTGGAAAATTGTGCCTAGCATGGTTGATCCAAGAAAGGTTGAACCAAGCATCATTTCACTCAAATGTGAGTGGGGAGGTTTAAATTGTAAATTAGTAAGGATAGAAATACCTCCCAACATTGGTTGGAGGTGTTGCAATCATTTACAATGTAAGGGGGGTAATCGTCCCCTATGGTTATGAAATAGAAATGTGCGTGTGATTGGTAAGTGAAATAAAGATAACTTGTGTTTTTTAAATAAAATGGCCTACTCAAAGTAAAGAACCAATATGAATGTATCAAGTGTTAATGGAAACAACAACACAAATATATCAACTTTTAAGTAGAGTTTTTTAATAGGATGGGATTTTTTGTGCAAGGGAGTGAAAAAATAAAAACACTTGTCCTAAAATACCTAGAATCCTTCCTATCAAAATTTCACTAGGTATTCCAATAGCTTCGACAATGGGGTATGAACCCATCGAAAGAAGGCTAGTCAAGATATGAAAAGATCAGTTATAATGAGGGGTACTAGGAGCATGTCCCAGAGGAACTGGTGACATTTCCCAATAGCCATTCAAAATCTAACCTAGGTGCAGTTGCAGCCCACAACTTCCACCTTTGTAGAAACCCTAGGTTATGGCCACAAGGTTACCTCCTTCAAGTGTGGGTAGGGAACTCTAAACCTCAAAAGTTATCATGGGCTAGATCTTGAAAAGAGTTGGGTGGATCAAGTAGAATTGCATGAACAATCGTAACTAAGCCTTTTCCCCTTCATAGGTATCTCCCTACCTTGGTGTAACACACTTTAGGTGAAGGTTTTTAAGCACCCTAAATAGGGGTTTATTTGGATGCCTACCCTCGAATTCCTAGCATGTACCAAAATGTTGTTTTGTGACCTCACAAAGGAGGATTTTAGTAGGTTATTTAGAGTTTCTTTTTAATATTTTGGGATTGGGGTCTTGATCCAATCCATTTAATTTAAGGTTGTGATAAAGTATCCTTAGAACTCCTTGATTTTTTTAATTCTCCTAGGTCACTTTTGGGTGTAAGGAGAAGAGAATACTCAAAAAAAGTGGACTTTGGATAACTTAGTGTGAAAGTGATGGTGCAAAAAGTATGTGTGAGTATAATAGGATCATATGGACATCCTCCTAATTAAACTCAATGTGTTTTTTGAAACCTTGCAAAATTGTAAAAATAGTCCTAGATTTTTTAATATGTGAACATTGTGGGGTGCTTATAATCCTTTAAAACTCCCTAGTGTTTTTTATTTGCAACTAATTTGATAAAAAATAAAACTATCCTAGGTTGGAAGACATGTGGAAAATGATGGTTATTTCAATATTTTTAATCTCCCTTGTTAGGTCCAATCATAACAATGACCAATACAACAACCTTATATTAAGTGTATACCCAACCAAAGTATGATTGATTACATAAGATAAAAATCACCCTCCCTAATGGATATCAACTCTCCATCAGGGAGTTATTCCATCACCATATGGTTTACTGGCATATTCAATGCATCTTTAGATAGAGAGTCAACCAAACAATTTAACTCTCTAAAAATATGTTGAAAGGAAATTGTACTGAAAGAAGCAACAATAGATTTTAACTGCAGAACAAGTTGATGTAGTTCCAAATTTTATAGTTGTAGTGAATCTTTGATACAATCTATAACTAGTTTTGATTCACCATAAACCTGGATTTAGGCCACATTCCTCTCACCAACACATTTAAGTAATACATACAATGCCCAAAGCTCACCTTTATTGTTGGTACCCAACCCTATGCTAGAATTTCCATTAGTGAAATGAGAGTGTGAATAATGTAATATGAAACCCAACACATGTTCCCTTCCCATCCTGTAATAGGAACCATCAAAATAACCCCAAAACATATTTAGTTTATGGATATAGAACCTACCTCTTGAGGGACCTTTTGAGACGAGGAATCATATGGGAAATAAAGCAAGATATTAATAAGATACTTTGATGGAGGGGCACATATTATCTTCAAATATACATGCATTCTGAGCCAACTAAACTCCCCGGGCTACTAGGATGGGAAGAGTATTGAATGCCTTTAGTGAATGATAATTAAATAAATCATAATAGATATCTACTAATGAGTCTTTTTCCTAGAGATGTGTCAGCCCCAACTATCCTTCCACCTCCTACCAAACTTGATGAGTAAACTGACAATCCAGAAAGAGATGAAGGTTTGTTTCAATCGACTATCTTCCTAGATAGCAAATCCATGACACGTGATTAACTCTTCACTACAAATCATCCTAGTTCATAACCCTCTCCTTTAAGGCAAGCCAAAATAAAATAATTCCTTTCAGTAGCTCCTTTGACTACCAAATATTTTTGTACCACTACACAATTATTTTTCCTCTCGGATATCAAAGTCGAATATCCATTCTTCATCAAGTATTGTCCCCCCGATTTTTTGAATTGCCATATAAGATCATACTTTGATTTTGAGAGGTGTATATGAGCCTTCCTTAACTCTAATGTGAATTAAGACCACTCCTGATGATAATTATTGTCTAGACGCAAATCCTCTGTAGAAATACATCCCTGATGTTAGATAGATGTAGACATGTTATCACTTATTCGATTTAAAGTGCATATATCCAAATCCTAGAGACGTGCCAACTAAAATTCTGGAAGAAAGATGTTCTCCCCACATCTAATGATGGCATCCTACCCTAACCAAACTTGTGAACCCGATATAACCTTCCATGCCAAAAAATATCCAAAATTGGGGAATGCCTGAGTCAAAGTGCACCATTTATTAGAAGCATTAATAGTATACTTTTGTGTTGTGTGAATTCAATCCATAATAGACTCAGGAGCTATGTACTTATCAACCATAATTCACCTCCAAAGGTTGTGTTGAGTCAAGAATGTCCACAAAGATCTAGTTACCAGAGCATGAATAAATAATGGAAGATGCTTAAGCCTCTACCACCCATATACTTTGGCTTGGATAGAATTTTCCAACCTACCAAGCAAGATCCTAGATACTTAGTGTTTCCTTTCCATAAGTAATTAAAACATAGCTTTCAAATATGGTGCATCATCCCTTTCGGGATACTTGTTGGTAAGTGCCAATAAATAGGTGTTTCTTCAATCATTGATTTGGTAAGAACAAGTCTTCCACCTCATGAAATGCAACGATTACACCAAATATTTATTTGTCTTTAAACTCGAGTAAGTAACCATTTCCAGTCTGCAATGCCATATATGTTTGTTTGGAGCACAAGCCGAGATACTTGAGACCATATCTCGTTTCTAGAGTAGGGAAATTAAACATTGTTAAGAGAGAGTGTTGGTTTTCTACCTCTATCTATGGAAAGTATATAATATATTTGTGTACATTTATGAGCATTCATGTAGCCTCGCAAAATAGCTCCAGGATGTCCTTTAGGATTTTTCCATATGCTTCTACACATAGAGAAAATATTATCACATCATCCACAAAAAGAAAGTGATATAATCGCTTGTGGTGCCTCGTTTGAACTCCTTGAAAGGTATTCACTCCTTTTTCCTCAACCAGAGCTCAGCTAATACCATAAACAAATAGAAAAAATATATATAAGGAGACAATGAACACCCCTGGAAGAGACCTCTAGCCAAGTTAAAGAAAGGATACTCACTCCATTAATTAAAACAAAAAAGGATATTGTGGTCACACAAGACATAATCCACTTTACCAAGGGAAGATCAAATCCAATTTTAAAAAGAAAAAGATGAATATAGAGCCATGAAACTTTATCATAAGATTTTGAAATATCAATCTTGATAAATAAGACTAACCATTTATGATTTTTTATGGAGAGCGGTCCCTCCTGAGAAAAACAAATTGCCTCATGAATAAACCTACCTTGAAGAAACCTGAATTTTTCAAGATAAATGATGTTTGAGAGGATGGGTTTAATATGAACTTATATGATCTTAGCTATAATCTTGTAAAGAAAATTACAAAGTATATATGTCGAAAATCATCAAAGAAATCGGGGCAGTTTGTTTTAGGGATGAGTGAAATGAAAATTGAATTAATAATATGCAACATCTTTCCCGAAGTACAAACTTATTCAATGACTCGGATAATATCATCCCCTACAATCTCGAAGAATTGCAAAAAAATCAGCAATCCAACCATTTGACCTTGGAATTTTATCTTTTCAGAAGCTGGAGATAACTGCCCAAAGCTTGTCTTTTATTATGGAACAAAACAAGTCCTTATTGGCCTCTTGATCAATAAGATGTGGAAAAAAAAACTATTTTCTCGAGAATTTCCCCCATATTGTCATGTTCTAACTCCTTAAACAAACTTTTAAAATGATCCATGCTATAAGTGGATAGATCGGAGAAGCCATGTTTTTTGTGGCCTTTTGAGTCATTAATCTCCCATACCATGTTGTAGTTTTTCCTATAATTTTCAAAGTGTTGAAAGAATTTAGTATTTTGATACCCTATAAATATCCATGAAGCCAAACTCTTGAGGAACTACACATTTTCCTGCTCCAACAATAGTTGGTATTTGTGTGCTTCCAATGATCGGCATGCCTTTAGAGCCCCTTATGCCTCTTGATATTTTTGCATATGAATGTAGACATTTTCAATATTAGCTTCAATGGTCTTCAATTTTGAATCGCTTTCCTTCCTATGATCTCCATCCCATTTAACCACCTTTTATTTTAACCTTCAAAGTGTGAATACAAATTGGGAGCTAGTAGTTTCAGTTGCATCAGCCTAAACATACTTCAGTTGTCCTTGATAAGGGATCATAACTCCTCCAGCTCTGCCCATGAAGGATTGTACTTGAAGGGAAAATTGGGCTTTCCCTCTTACAATCCCAGTTCTAAAAATATGGGGAAGTGATCATAGCAATGAACCAATCCCACCCATGATCGATAAGAGCCAATTTCATGGAGCAAAGAATGATATGCAATAAAGTGATCTAATATTTTGTAAACCCCTTCAATCATGGCTCGATTATTGACCCAATTTGGCCTTAATTAATAGGGCTCCACAGAAACCAGTCCTAAAAATTCAATCTTATCTAAGAAAACGTTGGCTAGTGTATCTTTGCGGGCCGAAGGCCCCTATTTTTCTTCCCTATTTGTTGTAAAATTGATATCACCTCTAATAATCATCTTATCAACTCTGAGACAATTTAGTGCAAACACCTAGTTCCAATAGTCATATGTCCCCTCGTAAGGACCATAGATATTGAGAATATATATGTTTTGTTCTAGATCCTTGCAGTAAAGATTTGAATAGAGACTTGAAGCAATGGAGAAATAGTTGAAAAGGCCACAATTAGAAGAACAACTTGTGATGATACCCCCATAATTTCCATCAGTATCCACACTAATGAAACCCCATCCCGTGAATAGTTTGATTATCTCAGCAATAAGTGGTTCACCACGACCCATCGATTCCTATAATTCTATAAGAGAGAGTTTTTTTTTCCCTCCCCCCTGATCCAGATTATATTGAGAACAACATGAAGGCAGAGATATAATAATGAAACATGCAAAGATATTGCAAGAAACACAGTAATATGGTTAAACTCATATTCTATTAATGATTATCTAAAATACAAAAGATTGTAAAATGAAAAGCACACAAGCTAGCTATAATGGTGGTATCTTATCCCTAAAGAGAGAGATGTATCAACTACGCTCATTCGTAAGAAGTCAATTAAAAAGAGGGCGGAAAATCCTTTTAAAATAAAGTATCAATGAGAAAACCTTAAACATCCAAAACCCTAACCCCAGAAGATGAAATGCCAAAAGGTTTGTGGGCCCCGATGTGGTTAGTTGATATGTCAACTTCCCAAGGGTGCAACTTTTACATACAATCTATGTTTGGGTCGCTTGGTATCCCATCGAAAAGGTCTAGACAAGAAGTACACATTCCATATGTCCTATAATTTTCTTTTCAGTACATGTTAGGAATTATCACTCTAAAAAATCATCGTTTAGGGCTTCAAAATGACCCCAGAAGTTTGGGACCCAAAAACTTGTAGAAAAACTGCCAAGATGTGAAACCATTCTAAATTAGTGGAACAAGTGGGTGGCCACTAGTATCCACCTGGATCAATCCCCCCCCCCCCTTAGGAAATAATGATCCCCATTGCATCAAGTTCATCCATCAGATGGGGAAACTTCTATTGAATCTGACTCCTAGTGAGCTACTTTCCCTGGTGAAGAAGTTGTCCTTCTTTGACGACCTAATAGACTTGAATGTTATATTGGTGAGTGCCCTTCATCTTGGTTTCCATGATTTGATCAATTGTCACCTATTAAATGCAGTCGGTATTGATTAATGTAGGGGTTAAGTGTTGGACCACATCCAAAGTTTCTAGGAGAGGTGGAAAATATGGTCGAAGTAGTTCCACATTAAATATAGGGTGCAAGCCAAGGAAAAGGGGAATACTTAATTCAAAATAATTCTCACCCACAACCTTAGTGATGGTGTAAGACTCGTATTAGAGTGGTGAAGATTCTAATCGGGACCTATGAAGCACTCTTTCTGCAAATAAAACCACACCTTATCTCTCACTTGAAACTTGTGTGGTACTTGATGTTAATCATGGTGTTGCATGTACTTAGCATTGGTTTTTTTTCAAAATATCATGAACTTGTTGTTGGATGTGCTAGATTTGTTCAAAAAATTTAGCTTCTTGATCAACCTCGGTTTGAGCATGGGAGGACTCTTCATGTCCAACTGCAATGGGCAGAGCTACGTCAATGGGGGCCAATGGTTGGAACACCAAGCACACTTAAAAGGGGTTGTGGCCAATAGAGTTGTGGATGGATCTATTGTAGCTATGTTGAACATAAGGAAGGCTCTCATCCCATGATCGTGGATGTTTGGAATTGTACATCCTCAATATACGAACAATCATATTTTTGACTACCTTTGTTTTTCCATCAGTCTGTGGGTGGAAGGCACTCAATTTGGTCATCCTGGTGTCCATCATCGACCATAGGCTGGACCAGAAAATACTTGGGAACCAACTGTCTCGATCTGAAATAATGGTATGTGGGAACCCAAAATGAACCCAAACACAATCAAATAATATCTTAGTGGTGGCCTCGGATGTGATACTTGTTGGATTACTAAGAGGGGGGTGAATCAATAATAGAGAAATTTAATCCTTTGTCACCATAAAATGCAAGTGTTATATTAATGTAGCATTATCATCCAATAGTTGCAGAGTAAATAAACAATGAACAAATGAGAAATCACACACATACACAGTACACCAGTGTTTTACGTGGAAACCCAAAGCGGGAGAAACCCACATAATGCTTTTTCTTATATGTCTTTAAGAATTACATTCATTGGAAGCACCATCTTCCTTTGTTTTCCAGCTGCGAATAGAAGGAGGCTCTGTTGACGATTGAAAAACATCAACAAAGTTTCGCCCGCAAAGTGTTGTTGAAGCCTATTATTATAAAAACTAAATAATAGTAGTAGGTGGGACCCCCTTGAACTATTGGAGAGAAGATATATTCATTTTCGACGTTGATATGATGTGCGATACGCCTCACATGGTTGATGAAGATCTTGTTGTTATTAGTTATGAATTGAGCTTATGAAATGTTGGTTCCTTATGTTATTACAACCTATGTTATTCATTAATGTCGATGATGTATGTTCTTATCACACCTGCATAACAAGCATGTTAATAAAATTACATGAAAGGCAGTTTTGAGAGAGGAAAAATACTAGAACAAATGCAAGGGAAGGGGGCCTAGTTCTGCAATATCACATGTGAATAACTTAAAGGAAATGAGAAACAATTGCAAGGGGAAGTTTTTCAAGCTACCCTAATTACATGAAAATACTTGATGGTTATTGTTAAGCCCTAGCTACCAAGTAAATGGTTATGAAATTGTGATTGAATTTCATGTTTAATATGCACGTGGTGTGAAATGTTGGTGGCACACTTGGCAAAGTGATGGTGCTAATACTTATGTGATGGTTAATTGAATTATGTGGTTGATCCACATATGGTATTTTGGATAAATGGAATGTCGATGGCTCATTTGACAAGGTGGTGAACGTTAATGGTTATGCGTTTTTTTTTGGGTTATATGATGTGAAATGGCATATGTTGATCGCTCTACTAGCTTTTAATGTGGTGATGGTTTTGATACATGTTTGATTAATCGTGTTAATGGAGAATTTGTTGGCATGTATTGTTGAGTTAATGAGATGTGGGTGGAGGCAACGTGCATTTACTACACGTCACCTTTAATCTTCCCATTGGTTGCTACCCTAGTCGAGCTATTGTTCGATCTTGTTGATGTGTTTATGCTCCGAGATTTTAGCTGCGAGGAACCGCTCGGGCGGCTCTCGTTTTAAGGAATTCGATTAAAATGTATGTCTTTTTTTGGCCATTATTGACTTTGCTTTGGTTATGAAATGATTACTAGATCAGGTGTATGGGTTTGTTTTTTTCCTAAGTGTTGCAACTGTGTGAAATTTTGGTTCTTCCTGTAATATTCTTGAGTTCGTAAAGGTTATTGGTCTTCCTGGTGATAGCTCTTTGTTACCACTACTGGCGTAGTTAGAGGTTTTTTGTGGGTTTTCTTGGCCGGATGTCCCCACGCATGCGCATCACTGTCCAGTCTCTAGTTTTATGGGTTTTATGGGTTTAATGGTTGAATGCACTCTTCATCACTGTGTTTTGTTCATTTGGGAAGTGGTTGATTTCCTCACTAAAGGCCACGAAATGGGCTCTCTTGTTCTTACTCGGCCTTGTCATTACCTCAGTGTTGTGGTTGTTTTAAGAGCCGCAAGGGTTACACCCTGCATGCATTAATAATCACTATCGGTCAGATTCTCTCCTCTATGGTAGCCCTCCTGTCTCAGGACTTGTTATCTATTCGTGAATAATTTGTGGTTTCCCCTGTGTATGCACTATTGGTATCGGGGTTTTCACCATTAAATGAGGTTGGCTCTAGCYTTYCTATGCTAGTCACAGTGCGAACCTTTAACTCCACAAGTCTGAGGGTTGACATGGAACACCAGCCTAGACTGTTGGGTTACCACTTGAGTATTGGATGGTTGTATGTTGCYGATTATTTTTTAGTAAAGACCCRTTCAGTTGGCTATATGACAATCGTTTTGGTTTGGCATTTAGGTACTGCCTTTGTAWAACATTGGTAAACCCTGCTTGTTATYTGCACAACTCAAGTTACACAGTAKCTCTCCTTATGTTTAATAACTCAGTATTGTTTAATGGAAATGGACGTTGCCCCAATTCGAATGGATGTGTGGGTATGCATGGTTKTCACATCTTGTTAGGGAAAATTGATTTTACGATAGTGTTGAATTGGTTGGTTGTCATACAGTCACTCATATTTTTCACTAAGTATTGTTTGGATATTTATCTAGCATTGGTTACAAATGCTTGACATTGTTCACGCATATTGCGTTGTGTATATGGTGGTTTTTCACAATAAAGTAATGGTCATGATAACTGTGGTTTTCTTTGATGACTGGATGGTTATTGAATCGCATGACTGTAGAATTTTTATCCACTGTATCATTATGATTGTTCGATATTATAAGTTTGAGTTCGCACAACATATTTGATTACAATTGGACTAAATCGAAGTCATATTGTGTTATTAATTACTCAACACGATGGATTGATTTACTATGGTGATTGTGTGTTGTATTTCAGTCTTGATTATTTTGGGGTGCTATCATGTATGTTCAACGAATCTTATTGCATTTAAGTGATGGGC
Organism: Picea mariana; assembly: GCA_032191745.1. NCBI lineage: Eukaryota > Viridiplantae > Streptophyta > Pinopsida > Pinales > Pinaceae > Picea > Picea mariana. The sequence continues at coordinate 560,753 of JASDQU010735338.1, forward strand.
CCGATTGCAGTAATAGTGACTTCTTTGTTAATTTGAAAACATGACTTTCATGTATTACTGTGGACTCGAAAAATGCATGGGCAGTGGCTGATTTTTGAAAGTTACAGATTGGAAATGGGTATTGTTCGTAAATTGTATAAAATGTAGACTGTGTGAATGAAGGGAACAAAACCTCTTACAAATTGTGTGGAATACTTACTATTTTGTAATGGCATTGTGTTGGATATTTTATGAACAATGAATTAGTTAAATTGCACATAAATTGTGGATGGTTGATGCATATTCTTTGCAACATGTTTATGGATCACTTAATTAATCTCATGAACAATAATCGCTTTTATTCCCTTCCATGATTTCATTTTCCGCTAATTACAAATCGCATCACCTTCCCATTTCATTTTTTCACTCCATATTCTGAGATTGATTACAGTCAAGAGAATTTATGTGTTAAGGTGGATGAAAGTGGTAGTGTCTTGTGTAGATTACAGTGAGGTTTTATTGGTTTCTTTACAGTTAATTGTTGTTGTCATTGAGTAGTGACCATGTCTTCTCCCCTTTCATTATATCATATTTTTGCTCAATACAAACCCCTCACATATCCCAAGACCCTGTTTCACCCCCTTGCTCATTGATTAATGGTAAAACAATTTGTATGGATTGGATTGCATGAGTTTGATACATCCTGAGCTAGATCTATTTCATATGTTTAAGATTTGTCATGTATGGTTATTTAAAAGAATACTTGATAATTGATCATGCATGAAGGATGATTTTTTTCGATCGACAAAGCCATGGCCGAGAAAACAGAGGTAGAGGTAACTGGAACCGAGGCCCAAGAAGGCCCAGGTTCTCCATACATTTTGACGCTAATTCAAAAGAGCTTGGCCAATTGTTTCATGCCAGATTCTTTAATTGGATTAGGAATGGAATAGTCCAACCTAGGCCTGAAAGGCCTCCCAAGCCACGCAAGCCCCTGGTATTCATGCACCTCCTCATGTATTCGTACAACCTGAGGTTCCTGAAAATGATGGATGGCAGGAGATTGTTCACCCGACAGTCTCCCAACATCGTGGCTGGCCCAACTTGTCTTTGTCTGCTCCTCCACCTTTGAACCTCATTGTCCAAGCTGCCCCTGACCACTTGCCAGTGCAATCCTTCCATGCTAGCAAGAGATTGGACACTAAAGCCCACCATGCACTTGATAAAGGAAAAGTCATTGGTGCCCCTTCCTCACCCTCCAATGACTCTGACAAATCTGTGTCTTCCGGGATGCATTTGAGGGACGATTGTTCCCACGTGATCAGTGAGATTAAGCCTAAAGGCTCTGCACAGCTAGAGGAAAATTCAGGAAAATCAAGAGGTGACAGCAGCAACCAAGGAAGGGTTACATCACAGACTGGGAAATATGGTTTTTTAGTTTTATGTTATCTATTGTTTTATGACAGTTGACTTCATGGATCTTTGGACAACATGTTTTATTTTGGATATATGAGTATTATTTTTGAAATAATTTCAAATTTTATGAGCTAAAATTTGCCAAAAGTAAATATGTTGATGGGAGACACAAGGAGGTGTGTTTGCTTAACTAATGGTTATGTTGTGATTGTTATGATTGTTATGAACTAAAGGGAGCCACAAGGGGTCCCACCTACTAGTTATTATTTATTTATGACCCTTATTATGATTATTACTTTCCCCCTAACTAAAGTTAGTTGAGTCCTTTAATTAACTTAAGTAATGAGTTGGTTTAACTACTTCACCAATTATCACTTGTCAAAAGAAATAGGAAAGGGAGGAACATGGGGAGATAGAAGAAGAAGCATGCTAAGGTTTTCTATTTGAGTTTATGTTGATATAGTTCATTTGTATATTCATCACAACCTAATTCTCTTTTG
>JASDQU010735339.1:19445-42534 GCA_032191745.1 Picea mariana
CTTGATCTTCATCTCGTTATTCCTCATACAAGCATGGGTCCTCCAACCATTCTTCTAGGATAACTCAATTCATAAAGCGTCTTCTCGTGAGGGCTTTCACCATAAGGGGACCACTTTGGAGTTCATCCATTTGTTTACCTTTGCATCAATTGGTTTCCACTTGGACATATAACATTCTCATCAAGGGAATCATATCAATCAATTACTTGAAATCAACCAATGACATCAATCAAACCAAACCATTTACATCAATGACATATGATCCAACAATCTCCCAAGTAATCAAACAATTGGCATCAATGACAAACCATTGGCATCAATGAAAACATGATCCAACAATAATAACATCTGTCTACGAAACCCGTGGCTACCCTTTCCCACATAATAATCCCGTATAGCTTCTTTGGCCCTATCCATGGCCTCATACAAATAGCCCATTTCTGGCTTATCGCTATCAACCAATCTTAGAACCTTTACCAAAGGTTCACTCACCGAGCACACCTCTTCCACTCCTTCTCATAAGGAGTCACTGTACACCAATATAGCAATGACTTTACCATCCTCTTTCCTGCTATATGTAGAATCCCTCCACTCATCACAAACAAACATTTGCTTCAACTCAAACTGACATTGAAGAAAAGACTGAAGAGTAATGAAGTTGGTGGCAAAATGAGTGATTGAAGGATGTCACAACTACCTGTTTCTGGTGTGTCTCCTCATGAGGCTAAGAATCCAAATATGGTTATATTTGAACTTGGGGACGCTCCTAGCCTGATCAATCACCTCCTTGATGAAGGAGGTTTTCCTGATATCCTCGAGCATCTAATCAATACAACGTGTAGCACATGGAGTCCAAAACAATGAACGGTTCCTCTCCATAAGCAACCTACCAACAACCACATAATTAGCTGCATTATCTGTTATGATTTGCACCACATTATGCATGCTGATCTCTTGGATGAACGCATCCATCAACTCACACAACAATGCTGCATCTTTCACATGTGATGATGCATCTATTGATTTGATAACCATGGTACCTCTAGGAAAATGTATAAAAAATTAATAAGGGACTTACCCTTCCTATCTGTCCAGCCATTAGACATCATTGTGCATCCAAAGATCTCCCATGACTTCTTGAACTCTGCCAATGTAGATTTGATGTCCTTCTTTTCTTCTTGAAGAATTGGCCCCCGCAAATCCTCAAAGGTAGGGATTTTATACCCTGGACCAACAACATCAATGGCATCACACATCGGTTGCCAAAATGGATTATTCTTGGTGATGCTGAGAGGTATGTCACTCCAGAAAAGACACCTCCCCACAGCCCTGTCTGCTTCTTTTTTCTCCTTTTTCTTCAAAAATGACTTGATGGAAGGTTGTGTTCCAGGGGTGGTTCATGTAGGAAAAAAAGGTGAAAGCCTCCCGATCCCTGAATTTGTGGAGCCCCTCCCACTACCCTGTCTCTTTGGGGTAGATGTCGTTGAACTTCTAAATGAAAGTTCGGCCTTCTTTGCCACTTTTTCATCTTTCTTTTTATCCTTTGCTTCAAGTTAATCAAATGAAATTCTCATAATCTTCGGGGTTGTTTTATCACAAATGTCAACATCATGCCCGTGGATTTTAGCTAAATGATATTTCAACCTGCAAATCCCTCCTGACATATTCACCCCACAGAGTTTGCAATTCAATTTTTGTCGGTTTGTCCCATCTTTAGGGATCCCATACACCTAAAATGGATCCAAAGGCTTCGACATATTTTTTGATGAAATTGACAACTTCAAAATTCAACCCTAAGGCACAAAAAAACAAGAAAACGATATTAAACCCCACTAGAAAATAAAATCAGACCTCTAGATTAGATTATTAGCAATGAAAAATGACAATAAGAGGCTGGAGAAAAAATTAACAGCAAGTCTCAAGCTTGCTGTCCCATAAAAATAAAAACATTACATTGTTTTATGGGCATGAAAATCATGGCAAAATGACCCAAAAAGAAAACAAACGTAGGCAAGCAAAGAGGCAAGCAAACTTGCAAAAATCTATGGAAAAAAAAATTAACATGGAGGGATTTAGATACATACCTATGAATGGAAGATTCAACACCGGTTGGAAAATGAAATTGAACCCTTGCTCCACTTAGAAATTTTTGATGGTGATGATGATGGTTGTTAAGTTGCCTCCACAATGATTGAGGAAGAGCACAAACCCTTCTCCTTCCTTCTCCACAAGCAAAAAAACACAAATGAGCAAAAAAAAAACAAAATGTGCCCTTATGCCCGCGGGTTCCCTGTGCCTAACAATTTTTTGGGTCAAACCGTGACTTATTCGAAAAAGTCGGCGATTTTTAGTAAAAGTCGCGACTTTTTAAAAATACAAAAAATCATGATTTTTTAAGGGGTAAAAGTCGAGTCAAGGTAAAAGTCGCGAAAAATCGCTGACTTTTTCAACACTACTCATAACAACACATCATGACATTCTATTTTATCTCATATAAATGTTTCCTAAAGGTTATACAATATTTATATATTCAAGATATTTTTCCTTTACCACACCAAGTGGTATATATTTCCCATGAATGCATTCAAATATAGTCATATCAATTCAAGTATGGAATTTTGATTGAGGRATTTCTCACCTAAATTCCCTTTAACATCTATGCAACATAAGAAAATTAAATTTATGCCTGCATGGATGCCATCAATTAATTTTTGATGTTACCTGATCAATTCGGGTTTGTTAGAGTCTCACAATATTCCTCACCAACCTCTTGAACAACATTATTTTATTCCAATATTTTCTTCGTATGGTTGACTTTCATATGCAACAACATCCTTATCATTTTCATCCATGCTATCACCCTTTTTTCCGGGACACATAATCCATTATTAGAAACTTTTATCATCATACGTATTTAGTTCATATATAATCAATATACCACTCTACTATGTATGCATATTATGTGTGCTTAAGATTTCCTATATGCACTATGCATCACCTTAGTATGCCTACTAGTGCACAATTAATCCATCTATTTAATATCTTGCATGTTTAACATTCTCATGCTTTACCACTTATTACATATATCATATCTTTCAACTTTAATGAAATATATACTAAAATATCAAGATATGAGTTCAAAAGTTCCCCCTCATTAACATGGTTTCCTTGCTGACCATGTTCCTAATTTCTACTACAACAATTCCATCAACACCCTATAGATTTTTCTGGCTTCCTTTGTTATGTTTGGTTGTCCTCAACCCTCTCTTGGATCTTGCACATCTTGTTCTCTTTACTTTTTTCATTGTTGCTTCCTTTTTTGAGCACTTTCCAGCCAAATCCAATTTAGCCACTTCACATTTCCAGCCAATAGATCCTACTGAAAATATACCTTTAGCATCTACTTTCTTTTATGGCACAATCTTGCCCAACTTTCTTGTTTGAAATTTCTAGCACTTATAGTGCCTATACCATTATTTTCCTTTTCCTTGGCTAATTTTCCTCAAAATTGACTTCCTTGGTCATTATCCAAACATACTGTAATGCTACATTTGTATCTTCTTTCCAACTTCATATATTTTTTGTTGTTTTTTTTTTTCAAGCGAATTTCATCACTTTTGCAACAATACCAAACATAACTATATGCCTTCCTTTGCATGTACTTCATTAATATTCCCATTCATTGTGGTCATCATTCCCTGAGTGTTGTAATAGACTCCAACTAACTCAAGCATTCACATTATATCACCTTCTACCATTATATGAAGTCGTTCCTAACTTGGTACAATTTTGGAGTCCACTTCATTTAATGGGATAAATATATTTTAATTCTAATTTCATCCCTACATAACCAATATGCACATAATGTACTACCCTATTTCTCCAGTGGCATCCTTTAAGGTTAATGAACCTTCATTATTTGATCCACATAATGATTTACTCTTGCAACATGCTTCCACTGTGCACTTTGGTAACGCAAGTGGATTTTTTTCTCTAAATTCCTTTAAACATAATTTGTTGGTTCCTATCTTACAACTCTTCCAAATATTCATATACTTGCTTAGAGAGATGGTCCATGCATCCCATGACAAACACATCACTTCTTTTATTGCAATCATGCATTGCAATAATCATTATTTAATTTCTCTTTCTCTATATTGAAGATTAAGATATGAACCTTACCCTCATGTGCATCCTCATGTCACTCTTCACCTGCTAGATTACTCCATGCCTCTTATTTGGTCAAGGCTGCCTGGACTTAAATAATAACCAGCTGCATTGGTCATAATATTCACAACTTTTTTCTTTATGCAGTCATCTTCCATACCTTTGTTGAACATTCTATTGCAGCATAAACATTCAGATCCAATACCTATAAGCTCTTGTGAATTAGAATATATATCATCGTTCCATTTCTCATGCGGTGTCCAAACAAAATAATCAGGTCCATCCCTATCTCTGTTATTGAAATTTGAATTACAATTACCAATTACCATGAATGTCATGTATGCATCATTTCCTTTGTCAATACACTAGCTTCTTAGATCCCTTTACTTTTTTCCATTGAATCTAGAATCAGATCTACTATAGAACTTAACGATTTTCATCAATGGTATTTGATCATTTATGAGTATACCTTTCCATAACAATCTCATTGAGGGTCCCTTCCCATTAGCATTACTACCTCATTGGTAAGTCCTCAACCATTTTTTTTTCATTTCCATGCTTTTGCACCTTTGAATATTCCTTCGTATCATTACACATGCACCATTATGAAATATATGCATCATTCCTTGTTCCATATTTATATTTGGCATGCACTTCTATCATTTAGAACACTTTTTCCAAAAGTAACATTGTTTTGGAAATCTCACACATTTAGTAATGAAATGTTCATGAAATTTTCTTAATCAACTAGATGTATATTTGGAAAGATTGAATATTCTATCATATTCCCCTCTTAATCACCTTTTCAATGACTAATCTCTTGCTCAATTATGAATCCTAAAAAGAAAGTTATAGTCTTTTGAATTTTCCAACTTTACCCCTTTTGTGCACTTTTACCACTAGTGCAATCTGACTCAGAGGCCATATTATCTCTCTTGATGAGGGGAGATACTTTACCAACCTAGCCACAGTCGATTTAGAGAAATTAGCCGGAGGGAATCCAAGTCGAGTCAGAATAATAAGTTAGAAAGATGAAACTCGGGTCAGAGGGAAAGAAAATTGACCAAAGTCGAGTCTATCAAGATTTGGGTCAACCAAGTCAAATTAAACTAAATTTGAGTCGACCAAGAAGCCAAACCAACGAGAAGAAACTTCAGTCAAAAGGTGGGCGGACTGGGTTGACTAGAATGGCTGTTGGTCGGATGAAGGAGGTGAAATCAACCTCGAAAAACCCCGTCGGAATTGGGAACGACCTGAGATTAATGAGAAGGATTAAAAGGATGATTCATCAGTCAAGGGTGAAGGAAAACATTCTGCAATTCAGAGTCGAAGACCAACAACTGAAAATAAAATGTGTATGGCGAATTTGACAACCGACGACATGGGAAAAACATTTGGGGGAAGATTCGACAATTCACGATGAGTCAAAATGTGTTGGAAGTCGAGTTTGGTAATCGATGACAGAGGCAAATGTTTTGGGGCGGAATAGGAAGCATGCAAGTTTGAAAAATGTATATATGGTCCCCTGGTAGACAATGAATGCCTAGACAACCCTGACTTTTGATATATATGCCGTCTATGATTTATAGGCATAAAAAAAACTTCCCAACAAAGTCAAGTCTGTGCCCAATGACTCAAAACGAAATTGGCAACCTCCAATGAATTTGCAATGGCTTGGGAAGGCTGGCTATCGATATTCGACCAAAAAAATCAATGCACGACCATGATTAAAGAGTTGTTAGTCCGAATTATAAACCCATGATGACCATATTCATATAAAACACAATCAAACAATAGCTGGCATAAAATGATCTTTTCCAAACAATACTCAGACAATTATCAAGTTACAGTGCATACATTATCCATTCATGAACAATGCAACCAAAAACAAATCACCACACGTAACTCAAAATTTATCTTAGAAACCCAAATGGGAAAACCAACATTCTTTTTGTTTTGGCCAGGTTCTTTATTATTCAACAATGGACAAGTTACAGGGTTTCTGGTTCATCTCTATGCTCCTCAGTGACTTCTAGGGAGCCTCTCTACATAATTCACAGCCAAAGAACTCCTTTTTCATTTTGGAGAAACATATTATAGAAGATTGGGTCGACAGAGAGGTAGGAAGGTCAGACATCTTCTATGCTTCAACTTCCCTTCAATGTGTTACTCCTTCTGTTATTTATTTGTTTGTCTTTTCTCCCACGTGGAATGGGTCTCATGAAGTCTCATTATTTATTTACAATATGCTGCCTGAATTTACATCTATTACATACAAAATGGAAATCATCCATGATGGCATGGGGCCCTTCATGCCAACAAGTTGATCTCCTTCTTCGTCCATAGCCTCAAACTTTTCTTGTGGTGATCATCTTAGAGTCCTGTGCCAATAACCAATTGTTCTTGTCAGATCTGATTCAGATCACACCTCCCCATTGAGAGGCTTTGGTCCCCAAAATCTTCGAAGGATATATGAGGAAACTTGCTTGCAATATGGTTCCTCTCATAACACTTTGCTTTCCTTGTAGTCTGATCCTTGAGACCAATCTACCACATTTCTTGTTGTCCTCTACGATTCGTCCACTCCTTATGATGCAGAATCGTGTCTTCCTTCAACTCCTCAAATCCATGAGGTGCAAGGCCTTCAACAATTGAAAGAACCTGATGTTATTCCTTTTCATCAAGCATGGAAGGTTCAAACAACTTCAATTTTCCACGTTCACCACTGAGATGATTTGCATATAAGGTGGAAGTTTCAGTCTGAAGGCATTTTTGTTCACTTGCTCAATGATCTCAAATGGTCCATATCTAAGGGGATTGAGTTTCTTTGTTTCTCCTTCCAATCATTCCTTACAGAGATGGAGCCACACATTGTCTCCAACATGGAACTGATGATCTTCCATGTGTTGATCATGTCTAGATTTGTACAACTGCTGGCTCTTCTTGAGTTGTTCCTAAACCCTTAGATGTATCTTCTTGATCTTATTCATGATTGTTCTTTCCTTATGCTCTTCTCCTTGTAGTCCTACTTCTTCCTTCTGCTGTTCATAAACAATATCTAATGGTGAAGGAGGTAAATAACCAAAAAAAGTCTCAAAAAGAGACTTATTGATGGAAGAATGAATTGTTCTATTGTAAGAGTGTTGAATGTAGACTATCTGTTCGTCTCAAGTCTTTGGATGTTTGTTGTTCTAACCTCTCAATAGTTGCACCAACATTCTGTTTACTACATTGATTTTTCCATCAGTCTAAAGATGGAAGGAAATGGAGAACTTCAACTTGTATCCATTATTTCCCAAAGCATCGTCCAAAATATGCCCAAGAACCTGTTGTCCCTATTAGATATGATGGAAGTTGGAAATCCAAAATGTACCCACACATGATTGAAAAATAGTTCAACTGCTTCTCATCCATACAATTTTCTTCTTACAGGGAATGGACACACGTTTTGTTGAAATGGTCTACTACAATGAACAAGTAGTCATGGCCTCTACAAGTCATAGAAAAACCTCCAACAAAAACCATGGAGTTTTTGTCCCAAGGCTTGTTTGATACTGATAATGGCATGTACAAACCAAGTTTCCAGTTGCTTGGATTGCTAGTGTTTCAAAGAACACATCCTCTAACAAGCTTTGCCACTTTCTCCTGCATATTTGGCCAATACACATACCGCTACAAATTCGCCACTTTCTTTGTCATGCAAAAATGTCCAACAACCCTAGAAGTGTGTGCTTCTCTCATCAACTGAACTCTTTTGTCCCAGGGTATACACAGTTTATTCAACTTGTAAAACAACCAATCTTAGAGGTGGTATTCGTTTCCTTCCATGAAAACAACCATCCTCTCCTTTAGTTGTTTGTATAATCCTTTGAAATCCTCATCTCCATTATAATCCTAACTCAGAAGTTCATGAGTGAAAGGCTCAAGATGCATTATCATTCCAATTGCTGTAATATTCTTCGTTGGTGGTTGAGAGAGCATGTCTTCTAGTCTATTCATGACTCCTTTCTTGTACTTAATCAATAAATGAAATTGCTACAAGAAACATAACCACTTGTAATGCCTCACTTGTTGCATTTTGTTGTGAATTTGTAGATACTGAAGGGGATGATGGTTTGTGTGTTTGATAGTCTCTTTTCCCAAGAGGAAATGCTTCCACTTCTTTACTGCTTGTACAATCACAAAGAGCTCCTTATCATAAGTGGGATAGCCAATCACTGCTCCATGAAATGACTCTGAATGGTAGCACATAGGCCTTCCTCCTTGCATGAGTATTGGAGTACTGATCCTAATGCATATCCAGCAGCATCAGTCTCTATCTCAAAAGGTCTATGCAAATTTGGCATGGCTAACATTGGAGCATCACTGATTTTATTCTTCAAGTCTTCAAATGCTCTTTTTTGTGTCTTACCCCATTGAAATCTCTTTCCTTTGGTGATTATGGCATGCAATGGAGCTGCTACTATGGATAAGTTTATAATTAACTTTATCAAATACTGATTTGATCCCATGAAAATCCTAACTTTTGATACATTGGTAGGAATTGGCCATTGGGTGATGGCTGCAATATTCTCCGGATCTACCCTCAACTCTCCTCCTCCAACCATGTGTCCAAGATATATCAAGGAAGTTTTTCCAAACTCACATTTCTGAAAGTTGGATATCAATTGATTCTTCTTCAAGGTCTCTAGCACCCGTGTCACATTTGAGAAGTACTTTTTCCATGTATCGCTAAATATTAGCATGTAATCCATTTATACTATTACAAAATAATCAATGAAGGGACGTAACACATCATTCATTAGTATCATAAATGTTGCAGGTGCATTGCATAATCCAAAAGGAATTACTAACCACTCGTACAAACCTTGTCTTGTTTTGAATGTTGTCTTCCACACATATTTTTCTTTGATCCTCACTTGGTGGTAACCTGGCTTGAGGTCCAACTTAATGAATAATTTGTCTTGCTGTAGTTGATCCAACAAGTCATCAATCCTTGGAAAATGATATCTATTCTTGATGGTGATCTTATTCAAGGCATGGTATTCAATGCACATTCTCCAACTTCCATATTTCTTTGGCACCATGATGATGGGTGAACCACATGGTGATGTATTGGGTTTGATGACTCCCTTCTCTAATAAGGTTTTGCAACTAATTCTTTACTTCATTTGCTTCAATGATGGACTGTGTATACAACCCAATGTTAGGTAGTAGTGACTCTGGAAACAATTGAATCTCATGTTCAACCTCTCTTCTCTTAGTGACATCTGGGAAACCTCTCTACATAATTCATAACCAAAGATCTTGGCACCACAAACACTGTTATTCTTGTACTCTTTTAGATCCTGGTACTGTGGACACCCAAAAAAATTCATCTAATTATGAGTTATTCTTATCCTTCTATGGCCAAAATATGTTTTTTGCTTCAGACATTTTAATTTTATTTTAAACATATGATAACTTTTGATGATTTCACTTTTGTCTGATGTGGCTATTGAAGTGGCACACTGGGTCCACATGGCACATTGAGGTGATTTGATGCGACCTCCTTGGCCACCCTAGTCTTTCCTCATCATCCTCTGGGTTCTCTCTCTCTCTCTCTCTCTCTCTCTCTCTCTCTTATTTCCCATCACCCTTCTCTTTGTATTTATTTTATTTTCTTACGGGCCCAGGTACAATCCCCACCTATAACTGACTTTCCACATGGCACCTGGTCTAGCCGTGGATGGGATAGGGGTCCCAATTCCTATAAAATGCCTCCACTTGGATCCCATCCATTGGTTGCAGTGATGAGAAGGTCCCATCACACACCTTTACACTTGACACAACTTGCTCATTCCCCATATTAGAGGACAAAGGATTGAGGGAGATCAACGACTGAGAATGATATCAAATATTTTAATTGGAGGGATGCTAATGAAAAAAAAGGATCTGATACCACTATACCACCCTTCACATACTTGTCAAGATCCCATGCAAATCGGAACATTTTGAAACTTTTCAAAACCGCCTTAAATAGCTTTGATACTACTTATGGTTTTGGAGTCTGCCACCTTGTCCATCATGGACCCTATATCACCCATCGGGCTCACCACCATGCATTATAGACCCCCAATATTCCCATTGTGTCCTACCACCCTGCCATCATGGACATGCTACGTCACCTGACACATGGCCTCCACGTCACCATGTACAAAAATATTCTGAATTGGTCAAGAATATGTAATTTGTAAATTGATACATAGTTTTCCATGAACTCTGGTTTGATCTTCCCTAGGCCAAATTCAATTCTGCAATGACCAATTGTCACCATACTATACCCTTTGACATTTCTAGGCATGAATTCAACCTGAATTCCCTCAATAATTGGGAATTCCACCCAATTCCACCCAAATTTTTGTACTTGGCCGCCATGGATTATGAAATTATATACTTTTGGCTGAATTTCTTCTTGAATTCACCCAATTAACTCCAACTAATCGCCCCCTTGATGATTATGGTGCAATTTGATTAAAATTCACCTTGAAATTTTGGTTTTCCCCCTTTTTCTTCTATGATTGCTTCACCATTCATTCTTTTGGTCAATTACAGGTCGAAAATCGCTCAACTGGAGGTCAAAATTGGGTATTTTAACCCTTCATCTCAATTTCCCAAAAATTACAGGAAATTTCCCCAATTTATCATGAGAAACTTTCATCAAATAATTTGCAAGCATCCTTTGAAAAATTTTCCTCTCCAAATTTATGTTCCAATGTGTTGGCTTTGGCCCATGCATCCTGAGTGTTGTAGCTCACTCTGATACCACTTTGTAATGTAACTGTCCACCCCTGTGCTTTCTAGGATGGTGGGGCACTTGAAATTTCTCTCAAAATTCCTTCACTGCACCATACCATACATATATGATATCACATAATTGTTCTTCACTACCATATGATAAAAAATTGGGCATACTGTTTGACAAGAAATTACATGCAATTCACATGAAAACACTGTGGGATTGTAACAATTTATAATTCATTAAAATTCTTTAGGATTTTTAACAATAAATACACAACAACAACACATCATAAAAAAATAACCAGAACACTTATCTTTTATTATAATTTTACACCAACTGGCTACTGACATGGGACATTCCTCCCAACCATAGGCACTGATGCACCCAGTATTTCCGCAACAGACCACCCCTGGGTTGGGGCTATGAGTCCACAAGGACAAACACAAACTCTCTCATCCAATTCCCCAGTAATTTATCAACTTGTTCACTCATATAACCATCCAAAATCTCTAGCTCTCTTTCCTCCTTCAGTCTGCACAACCTAGAGAAGTAGACCCCCTTCTTTGCAATGAAGTCCCTCAAGTTGTCATGTCTCTTTCCTGGGATCCATTATAGACTAGCCAGAAAAATTTCAATGCTAGGATCTATATGGATTCACAATGGAAATTTGACAATAGAAAATGCATGTTGACAATTTCAACCTTCAGTTACAGACTTAGGTCTCTCCTTTACAATTCATACCACTCTCCCCTAATACTCTAGATGAATGAAAGAATGATGGACAACTCCTAAAACTAAGGAATAAGTATGCCTAGCTCCAAATAGCCACTTTCCACTAGAATAATCCCTCCCCAACTACTTTTTAATGCACTTCGAGGTTGATATGACTTTTACATAAGCTAAGGTAAATGACTTTGGATTATAATAAAATATTATTATTTTCAAGATCCCCCCCTCCACTATCCCCCTCCCATTCCTCTCTCGTGGAATCATATCCCCCCATCGATTTAGTTCCCCTCATCTCACATCTAACGTTGTATTTTTTATTAATATGTACATCATTTACATTACTTGACCCTCGTCCATACTATCCAGTTCACGAGCCGAATTCACATATTTACATTACATTACATCTCAGGGATAAAAATTGGGGTGTTACAATAGTTTCCATTGAATATGAGTTTCAACACATCCTTCTCAAAGCTTCAATAAACAGTTTCTCCACCTGTTTCTACGTGGGTTACTACTTTAAACTAAAAACATATACAACTACACTTGCAAGCACTTTCTCTTCAACATTGCTTTCAACAATAGGTAGTATTTGATTTCTAATGCACTTCAAAGCACTTTTTATGTTCATGCTTTACATTGCATTTTCTATTACACCTTCATGCACCTAGATCATATGTGTATCTTGATGGAAACATGGCCATTGCATAAAGTCAATTGAATAAACTCAATCATGAGAAATATTTGTCGACCAAAAGAAATGTCAAGAATGTCTATAAAACTTGTTAATAAATATCAATATTACAAGATCCATATCTTATTTGAATCACAAATGATATTCCAAAACATAAAATTTTCAAGCTTTCTATCAACCTTGACTTCTTTAAATCTATATTATATCTACTCCAAAAATATATTCTTCTATCACCCCATTAATAGTGAAATTGAATAATAAAATTCCATCTATCCTCTTATATTCAAACTTATTTTGTAAAATTGATCTTTAATTTCGTTTAGCCATTTTTTAATTTTCAAGTACCATTGCTCAAATGCTCCTTAATGGCTTTGGCTTTACATAAAAGATGTACATAGAAAAGAAGAATACATAATACGAATATACTATATGTATTATATAATATATACATAATACGAATATAGTATATGTGTTATAGTATATATAACACATATAGTATATGTGTTATATAATATAATGAAGATATATACAAAATAGAGTATTAGTGGATACCTCTAATCACATATCTAAAGTACATTCCCCTCAGAATTTAAATAACCACTCACATCCAAGTATTGTTCTTCTCAATCTCCTTTAGCTATGATGACTTCACTAAATCAAACTTACAAACACACATGGTTTAATACACTCAAGATAGCATGCTTTGCATAACTTATAAATTCACACAAGCCAATTCATTTATACAACCCTACAAGACACTAGTTTTAATACCAATTGAGAAAAAATGAGACCATGGAATAACATACGAAACCCTAGAATAACATACATTTACTAAAACTCACATGATGACCCAAAAATTCAATGCACAAGAGGACTCACAAATGCAATATGTTTTCATTCATAATCATACATACAATAATGCAAGGAGGGTTCCTATTTGATTTCCACCTATGGATTCTGTATAACAAGTGTCCATGGCACATTTTTTACCCATCTTACTTACACTATATTCTCTCCACAAGATGCCACATTAACACACTAACCATTTCGATTCATTCACACATTGTTGCACATAATATCATGATTATCTATGACAATAGTGAGTGTTATGAACATTTTAAGGTGGTGCTCACTCATTTGTCCTATATTGAAATGTGTTACGACTTACAACATCAAGTTGTTGTCTACAACACATAAACATTAATGCTAACATTACCTTTAATATGAATGAGAAAGACCACAATGCAGATTTGGACAATTAGTGATGATGCATATCAAACTTTGTCGAAAATAAGAGATCAAATACTTAGGGTACATATTGTTGGAAACAGTGACAACAAATTCTTCCATGAATAGTGTTGGAAACAAAAGTCACTCCTGGATTGTAGCAGGAGCAGAGCCTGACGCCCATCAGTTTATGTCATGATTTGTTTATAAAAGGGGTGATCGAATGGAAGTTAACTCAAAACAATATTGTTCTAACTCCAAAACTAGGCCAAGTATGCATGGGCAAGTGAGGTCTTAGTCAAACTTCAGACAGTGAGTTGTAGTAAGGGTGAATAGGAGGAAGACTTGTATGAGAGAAATGCAAAGGTTTGTTGTAAACATCAGGTTTCTAACAGACTCTAGGAGAAAACATCTAAACACAAGATCTTCTTACATTCAAACGCAGAAAACCGAAGAATGCAACAATGCAACAATAAATCCTTTATCATAACATAATTGCAATAATTCATTTGAATCAGTCATTCATGAACTCCCTCAGTATGAGATGAAAACTAGATTGGGTAAGAAAACTTTCTAACATTAAACAAGAAATCTTACATACAGATGCATAACCAGAGAACTAGAGACATCTACTAAAACTTTACAATCGGGAGCTTCGCTCTACCATCGATAGATTACAAAATGGAAAAATTGCCTACATATACTCAAAGAAAAACACAACAGCGAAACCGAGACATTGTATTAAAAACATTGCGTCTGCATGTCCACTGACAATCTGCACATGCAGTCTCTAAACAATCGTGCACCTATGACAGATGCATTCAAACTCCTGTCAGTCCAGTGGATGAACCGACGTGATTTTAATTCATCACCGGACTTTCCATTTATGGCAGAGATGATATCTAACCACCACCAACTACCTCAATAACTGCTTCCTTGGGACTGGGGACGACCTTGGTCAACTCTGTCTTCTAGGACGTGGTGGTCTCCTAATGGTGCCACCTGGATCAGCTGAACAATCCTCCTTTGGATGATGCTTCATTGGATTGTTGCGCAGGGACCCCTATGGCAGACATGGATGAGGGTATGATGGGGGTGATGGCGAATAAACGAGAGCTATGACATCGGATGAGGAATGCCATGGGGTATGGACAGGACACAGGTGGGAGCAACATGGAGCGTAGGGGTACAAGTGAATGGTGGACGGTGCTGAGGTGGAGGTGACTGGGGGGAGGGACACATACCATGAGGGTGAGTGGACAGGTGACAGGGGAAGAGGGAGGTGGTAAGTGATTTGGAAGAAGTGGGGGCAGACACAAGGAGGAGTCACCACGTTAACAAGGGGGGGAAGGACGGTACAGAAGGTGGCACGTCAGGAAGGGGGCCCCACATTAATATCACATCATTCCGGACCCCCCCCCGATTAAAGCCAGAAAGGTAAGGGGGGTCTATAATGAAGCCTCAATCGTCGATCTGGGCACTCTGATCGTGGCCATTGGGGAGGTGCGCACCCGATTCTAGACTCCCCCCCTACGCTTAAAGGTAGAATGGTAGGGGGGCTCCAGAATCTGCTCCCGATCGTGGATCTAGGCACGTATATCCTCACCGCTCAGATCTGCTTGCTGCTTAACCACAGGCACATTCGTGCCCCGAACTTAGGGTAAGTGGGTTTTTACCCGCCTCTTCACATTTTTCCCCCTTTACAAGAAATGTTGCTAACATTAGGCTCCATGGGGGATAGAGTCATCCCTGTGATGCTCTAAGAACTCATTCCACAACTTCAGTGCCTTGCTGTTGGCCTATGGAGTCATTTATTAAGCCGAAAACAGAAAAAAATATTTACAAAAACAGAGGAGCCATCTCCGGCTCAGAAAAAACATTTTTTCAAGAAATGCCCATTAATTGGGCCATTAAAAACTTCTTTGCCTTCCAAATCCCGCAACCTGTAAGTGTTGTTTGAGAATACTTCAGAGATTTTGAAAGGCCCAATCCAAAGGGAATCAAACTTATTGTGTTTGCCTCTATCCTACCTAGATGCATCCCACTTGAGCACCAGATCACCCAGATCAAAATCTTTCTTCCTGCTCTTCCTGTCAAATGCTTGCTTGATCTTCTGCTGATGACTGTAGGCCTTGTTCATTACCTGCTCCCTGATCTACTGCACTTCCACCATTTGATGAATTCTCCTGACCATATGGTCTGGTTCTCCTTCAAGGTCCTAAAAGAATTTTGCCACAGGTAAAGCAAGTTGAGTAGGAAAAACAACCTCTATCCCATAAACAAGTTGGAAAGGTGAGGTGTTCAGGGACCTCTTTGTGGTCACTCGATCAACCCATAGAGCGAATTTGAGTTTTGAATCCTAGGCCCTTTTATTGTCTTCCAATAATCTTTTAATGAGCTTGATTAGGCCTTTATTAGAAGACTCCGCCAGTCCATTTCCTTGAGGATAATAGGGAGTGGAGTGAACTAGTGAAATCTCAAACTGTTCACAGAACTTAACCAGAGGCCCAGACCTGAAAGAGGCGGCATTATCAGTGACAATTTTGCTAGGGCAGCCAAATCTGGCTATTATGTCCTCCAGGAAGCTGATAATTACTTTGTGAGAAGTACTCCTGGTGGGGGCAGCTTCTATCCACTTGGTGAAATAGTCTGTCGCAGTCAGGATCCATCTGTGTTGTCCACTTGAGGGAGGATGAATTTCTCCAATGAAGTCCAATCCGCACTGCTGAAAGGGTGCCGAAACTACTACAGGCTTTAATGGCAAAGATTTGAGTTGCTGCTTTCCTAAAACATTTTGGCACTTGATGCAAGCTCTGATTCCTTTGCAGACATCAACGAACAAAGTGGGCCAGTAATACCCAGCCCTGAGGATTTTGTGAGCCGTGGTCTTCTAGAAATGATGACCCCCACAAATGCCACTATGAAAATCAAACATATATTTCTGGGCTTCTTGTGGATTCAAGCACTTTAAAAGTATCCCTAGAGGGTMTTTCMAGTATAAAGTTCGGTCAATGAGGCAATATCTGACCGCCTTGAGCTTTAAAGCTCTTGCCTTGCTCTTTCCCATTCCATCAGGAGGCCTCAATTCTTGYAGAAAATACAAAACATCTCTGTACCAGGTGCATTCTTCTAGTGATAAGTCACCCTGAGAACTTTTGTTGGATGACTCATCTCGCTAACTTTTTGAACAGTCATTGATGAATCTAATCCCCAAGGCTTCACAATCCATGATTCAGCCAGCARCTTGGCTAAACCCTGCCCCTTTATCAACTTGGTGGGCTTAATCTCTAGATCAAATTCCAGGATCTTGGCAATCCATTTGCCTCTTCTCCCATCTACGTCAGACTGTATAAGAATGTCCTTCACAGAGGCTGAAGGAACGTATGCAATGACCCTTGAGTGTAAGACATAGACTCTGAAAGCTTTGAGAGCTTTCACCAAGGCATAGGCCTACTTCTCCATGATCTTGTACCGGACCTCTGTATCTCTCAATGCCTTGCTAAAGAATGAAATGGGTTGTTCTCTCCCTTCCTCATTTTTTTGCAACAATACCACTGCTACTGTATCAAAAGAAGCAAAAGAAAAAATCAGGAAATCCTTGGAATAATCAGGACTGATTAGCACAGGTGCCTCAGTCAATTCCTTCTTTATTTGGATAAAAGATTCCTTGGGTTCAGCAGTCCATTTAACTCCATTTTCTTTCTTGAGCATGGCTGTGATGTGTTTCACCATCTCAGCGAAATTTGAGACAAAGCTCCTCAGAAAGTTAATCTTCCCTAAAAAATCCTGAACTTCCTTTCTAGGCCAAGGAAGTGACAGGGTCTGAATTGCTTCTACCCTGCTGGGATCAATTCTTACTCCTTCTGCTGATACTATATGACCTAACAGTTTCCCCTCCTTCATAGAAAACACATATTTCTTGGGGTTTAAGGATAGGCCAAACCTCCGACACTTCAAAAAAACTTTTCTCAGATGACAACAGTGCTCTTTGTTGGACTTGGAGAAGACTGTTATGTCATCCAGATAGATCACCACAAACTGATCTTTCTCCCCAATGAAGGCTATATCCATGGCTCGCTGAAATGTTTCTCCTGCATTCATCAATCCAAAAGGAATTTTGGCATACATGAATGTGCCCCAAGGAGTGGTGAAGGCTGTTTTTTCTTTGTCCTCGGGCATGACTAATATCTGGTTATAACCAAAGAAACCATCAATCATGGATATCCTATATGCATTGGTTACCCTCTGCAATATGTGCTCCATGTTGGGTAGGGGATAATTATCTTTCCTTGAGCTCCTGTTCAAGTTCCTGAAATCAACACAGAGTCTGATTTCTCCACTTTTCTTCCTCACCGAGACCAAATTGGCCACCCATTTGGAGTATCTCAAGGGAACAATGATTCGGGCATCTAGCAACTTTTTCACCTCTCTTTCCATGATAGGCAACAACACAGGATTTATCTGTCTTAGCTTTTGCCTAAATGGTTTGGCTTCTTCCTTCAGTGGGATCTTGTGTTCAATGAAATATGTGTCATATGTCTTGAGGTCTTCATAGGCCCATGCAAACACATCAATGAATTCCTTTAATAACTCAGTATATTCCACCCTTTGTTCATTGGTCAGGCTGCTTGACATCTTAATGAACTTAGGCTCTTATTGTGTGCCAATGTTGCACTCAGATAAATCAGCATCTCCTCCCGAAACATTACCTTTTACTGCCACATCATTCCCATCAAACATTCTTTCTAAAGGGACTAGTCTCCTTGGAATGTGATTGCTGGGCAGCTGGAAAATATGGTGATTAACAATTTTATTTAAGAATACCTCAGCATGAGGGTCTCCTTCTGGATTAGGGTCTTGGTCAATGTGTAATGCAGAAAACTCATCGACAAACTGAAGAAATTTTTCGATTTCAATATCATCTTCGAATACCTTCCAATGCTTTACATTGTCTGGGATGGATGGCCTATATCTTATCTCGACCCCACATGTGATCTTCGGTGGCAGAGGGATTTTGAATAGACTAGCTGAGACAGCTAAGGAATCGGCTGAAGTATTATCCTCCCTTGGGACAAAAGAAATGTTGAAAGCCGAGAAGAAATTATCAATCAGGTCCCATACCTCGTTTCTGTAACTTCTGAGTCGAGGATGCTTGGCCCGATAAACATTCCTGACCTATTGGATTATCAATTCAGCATCTCTGAACACTTCCATCTCCGTTATTCCCATTTCTTTTGCATCCCTCATACCCAGAACAAGAGCTTCGTATTCTGCCACATTGTTGGTGGTTTCCAATTCCAACTTGTATGATAGGGACATGGTCTCTTGACAAGGCGATATGAAAACTACTCTAGCGCCAGCGCCTATACTAGAAGAAGCTCCGTCAAAGAACATCTTCCAAACAGAGGTGGTTGAAGGAGGTTTCTTCTGATTAAGAATGGGCTGCTTTCTGATCTGTAAAGGGGCATAAGGAGTTTCAGTGACCTGCAACAAACTAGACCCCAAATCAATGTCAGGTGCAAAGATGGGATGATTGGTGGGGTTTTCTTCATCACTGACAATATAGGCTAGCTGAGCTTCTCTATACAACCTCCTGTGTTCCCCTCCAAAGACTGGAATGGTGGCATATGTGAGATCCATCTGTAATGTTCCTCCAAGTCTTTTAATCCAATACCTAGACAACAACATGCCAAACTTGAGGGGAATGTCAACTACCACAATGTCCATGACCACACTCTTCATTGGCAGCTAGAATAAAGAGACCACCAAGTCTTTTATGACTCCAAGACATTGCACCCTCCTTGAATCAAAAGAGTACAAATCATGATAAGCTTTTGTCACTTCCAGTCCCAACTCTTCCATGACTATTTTGGGCATAAGGTTGTGGGAAGCTCCTGAATCCATGAGGCAATTATGCAACACTTTATCATGTATGTTCAGGGAGGTGTAGAAGGGAGGGGATGAATCATATCTGTCTTCCACCATGGGACCTATGATGACTGCTAGCTTTTCATCTTGAAGGTTCACTGAGTCAGAGGAAGGATGGAGGGACTCATATTGTAGCAGTTTGGAGAGGGACCTTTTGAAGTCTTCGTTTTTAACTAGCTCTGAGAGGGGGGCGGGAATTCTGATCTTTTGAATTTCATGCTCAAAATTAAAGGAGGAAATAGGCTTAGGAGCTTCCCTTACCTCAGAGACAGGTTCTTTGACTGCTGGCAAAGCATTCTGTGTTTTCTTTTCTTTAGTAGTGGTTGCTGCAGATTTAGCAGGCCTTTCTGCTATGAGGGGCTGATTTTGGCCGTCAAAGTTTCCTTCTTTCTTCTTTGACCTAATAGGGTATCTTCTAGAGGTGTTGTTGGCCTTTTGTCCTTTTCCTAACTCATTGATTTGAATGTTCATAAGGGATTCTTCATATGCAGACTGACTCAAATGGGGAAAAGGGGAAGTTTCTTCAATACAGTGAATTTCAGGGTCAAGCTCATCTATCTCCTCTCATTCTTCATGAGAAACTAGGTTATTTTGGAGGGGGGTTTGAATCCTTTGATCTTCTCTGTCTTTCCCCCTTTGTTCCCTTGGGAAAGCCTGAGGCACATTGTTATTAGGTCTCCTGAAACCTCTACTATCAACATTCTGGGTTTTTCTGTACATGGGCTTCCCTTCTAACTCCCACCTTTCCATCCTGGCAGAAAGTGATTTTAGCACTCTAGTTGTCTCATTTGTCTGAAGGGGAAGGGGAGAGGAACTGGATGGGGAGGCTTCAAGCCTCTTCTTGGATATGTTTCTATCAGCAGTGTTCCTGAGTCGGTCAACAACCAATATGTTATATTCTACCTCCACGACTACATCCTGCATGTGGGCCAGAGAAGCGGCTCTTCTTTCCCTCAATAGGAGGTAGAAATTGGGATCAAAGGTGCTAGCATAAGTGATCTTTGTAGAGGCTTTGGAGGGTTTTATCTCAGCAGGTATTTTATTGTACATTTTATTGAATTTCTTGGAGAAGTCAGAGACAGACTCTCCTTCTTTTCTCTTCAAAGACCCAAACTCTGTCATGTAATACATGAAGTCTTTTTTATCTCCCCATTGTCTCAAAAAGGCATTATCCAAAGCTTCGATCCCATCAATAGATCCAGGAGGCAGGGCCTTAAACCATTTTCTAGCCTCGCCTTGAAGACTATGGACAAAAATCCTCATCCATACGTCTGCATGCATGATAACATTATCATCTGTAAAACTGTAAAAGGCTTCTAGTTGTTCTTCTGCAGTTATGTCCCCCTCGCCTGTAAACTTGGGCAGTTGCTTGAGGTAACCATCTACTGAGAGGGCATTGAGAGGCTGAGGTAACAAAAGGGGAGCATACCTAGCGGCTACAATAGCTTCCATTCTAGTCATAGGGGGATTTACTCCTGCCATGGGAATATTAAGTGGAGGAGAACTTGGAGGAGAAGGGGTGTGAACAGGGGATACTGGAAATGAGATTCCTGGAGGAAAGGGAAACAATGGGGAATACAAAGAGAGAGCTAAGGGACCTGAATGGGCAGATGCTCCTCTCTGTGAAGTAACAGTAATAAGAGGAGGGGTGGTGAAATCTTCTGAGGTCCGGGGTCTGCGCCAAGGTACAACTTCAGGGGAGAGGGGAGTGACAAGGATTTCTCCTTCTAATGCTAGACCAGGAGGGGAAATCTCATCAAGAACACTCCCGAAATTCAGAAAACGGGAAACCTCAGAAACCTGTTTGCTAGGAAGCTGAGAATAAGAAAATGGAGTTTTTACGGAAGGAGGTGGCGAATTACCTGGTTTAGCGGTGGAGCTTTCTCCTAGAGAGGCGTTCCCTTTTCTGATAATAACCTTCGGATCCACTTTAGGCGTGGCTAGAGGCAGCTGAGGATGGGACTGCGTGTGTCTACCACTGGAAGCCACAACTAATCACAACAAGTTCGTCGCAGTGGAGTCATCACAATGGAGTTGCCAGGTGCACAGTAGCAATCTTCAAGGGCTCTGATGCCTGATGCACCTTCAGAATCAGAAGCTCAATGTCGTTCAATCCCAGAGAATATTTTCAACTTCATCCTCGACAACAACACCAGAAATTTTGGCGATGGAAGTCACTCCTAGATTGCAGCAGGAGCAGAGCCCGACACCCATCAATTTATGTCACGATTTGTTTATAAAAGGGGTGATCGAATGGAAGTTAACTCAAAAAAATATTGTTCTAACTCCGAAACTAGGCCAAGTATGCATGGGCAAGTGAGGTCTTAGTCAAACTTCAGACAGTGAGTTGTAGTAAGGGTGAATAGGAGGAAGACTTGTATGAGAGAAATGCAAAGGTTTGTCGTAAACATCAGGTTTCTAACAGACTGTAGGAGAAAACATCTAAATGCAAGATCTTCTTACATTCAAACGCAGAAAACCAGAGAATGCAACAATGCAACAATAAATCCTTTATCATAACATAATTGCAATAATTCATGTGAATCAATCAATCATGAACTCCCTCAGTATGAGATGAAAACTAGATGGGGTAAGAAAACTGTCTATCATTAAACAAGAAATCTTACACATAGATGCATAACCAGAGAACTAGAGACGTCTACTAAAACTTTACAATCGGGAGCTTCGCTCTACCATCGATAGATTGCAAAATGGAAAAATTTCCTACATATACTCAAAGAAAAACACAACAACAAAACCGAGACAATGTATTAAAAAAATTGTGTCTGCATGTCCACTGACAATCTACACATGCAGTCTCTGAACAATCGTGCACCTATGACAGACACAATTGAACTCCTGTCAGTCTAGTGGATGAACCGACATGCTTTTAATTCATCACCGGACTTTCCATTTATGACGGAGACAATATCTAACCACCACCAACTGCCTCAATAACTGCTTCCTTGGCACTGGGGACGAACTTGGTCAACTCTATCTTCTGGGACGTGGTGGTCTCCTAATCGTGCCACCTGGATCAGCTGAACAATCCTACTTTGGATGATGCTTCATTGGACTACTGCACGGGGACCCCTATGGC
This sequence comes from Picea mariana, assembly GCA_032191745.1. Lineage (NCBI taxonomy): Eukaryota > Viridiplantae > Streptophyta > Pinopsida > Pinales > Pinaceae > Picea > Picea mariana. Next base: position 42,072 of record JASDQU010735339.1, read on the forward strand.
AGACATGGATGAGGGTATGACGGGGGTGATGGTGAATAAAAGGGATTTTTGACATCAGATGAGGAATGCCATGGGGTATGGATAGGACACAGGCGAAAGCAACATGGAGTGCAGGGGTGAAAGTGAATGGTGGACGGTGCTGAGGTGGAGATGACTGGGGGGAGAGACACATACCATGAGGCTGAGTGGACAGGTGACAGGGGAAGAGGGAGGCAGTAAGTGATTTGGAAGAAGTGGGGGCAGATGAAAGGAGGAGTCACCATGTTAACAAGGGGGGGAAGGATGGTACAGAAGGTGACACGTCAGGAAGGGGGCCCCACATTAATATCACATCATTCCGGACCCCCACGATTAAAGCCAGAAAGGCAAGGGGGGTTTGGAATCAAGCCTCAACCGTCGATCTGGGCGCTCTGATCGCAGCCGTTGGGGAGGTGTGCACTCGATTCCAGACCCCCCCCCCCCT
>JASDQU010735339.1:51560-74777 GCA_032191745.1 Picea mariana
GTTACTGGATGAATGGAAAGTTTTAGATATTTTCTAGGTTTTATGAGGTATTTCCATTCAAGCGGCTATAATTGTGATTTTCTGGGACAATAATCATCATCCAAGGCAATATATAGGTTTGTCTGAGATTCTGTTCACTTCTGCAACTTTGAAGGGCTCGATTAGTAAAGTAATTTTCATGGATGTATACAGAGATTCTGTGTCCTTGAGTAGAGAAATCCTTTTACCTACAAGTCCAGACGAAAATGAAACAACGGGAAGATGTTGTACTGGGTTCTGGATTGACCAACTACAGAAGGGATTAAGAGATTGAGGTTTCGCTGCCTGCGAGTTAGCCAAACACAATGCTCGCAATGGTATATTCTCAATGAAGATGGGGATGGATCTCATACTCGTCTCATTTCTTATATTCATGGATGAATCAGATTACAAGGATATCAACACCCACTCTGTTTGGGCCATTTTGACCGTGGTGGTTGTCTTTGAATTCACTATAGGTATAGTCTTCGACTTATTAAATTCTTATTCAGATTAGCAGATACTATGGTTGGTGCAATCTCAATTTAGTTTCTGTTCATACAATTCTATATTGACAGGTGAAACACCGAGAAAGGGTTTCAATCGAGGTTTGGGAACACTTTCAGCAGGAGCTTTAGCTCTTGTTGTCGTAGCCTTGGCTTCTGATAGTGGCTGGACATTAGAGCCTATAGTCATCATAATCAACGTATTTACAACGGGTTGATTATTCCACTGACTAATTATGTGTCCTAGGGATGATAAGGTACTTGATCCTTTCTCATCTTCTAATTGTTTTCCCCTTGATTTCAGGTTTGCTCGCCACTTTTGCGAAGCTGTATCCAGAGCTTAAATCTTATGAATATTGTTTCACTGTATTCATTTTGATGTTTTGTTATATCCTGGACTCTGTCTCTAAAACGAGAGGTTTTAGTCATGTAATAGTCACCCAGTTTCTCCTCATTGCTATGGGCGCATCCGTAAGTTTGGTTGTGAATGCGTGTATATACCCCATCTAGGCAGGAGAGGACCTCCATAAATTGATAGTCAAAAATTTCACAAATGTGGCGGACTCCATCGAAGGTATACACTATAATATGCCATTTATTAAAAAATGGGCAGAATTAAAGTCATTAAACTTATGATGTTTGCTTTTTTTATCATAATCCTAATCTATTTTAATGTCACACTCAAGCTAGATACCACCAGTCATTTTTACTGAGGTATATATACTCTAACTCTTCTGGATTTGAACTTGTGATCTTTTAGGAGGAAACACATGTTTTTAACCATCGTAGGGGTATACATATGTTTTTAACCATCGTAGGGGTATACATACCCTACCCTCTGGATTTGAACTTGTGATATCTTAAGAGGAAACACATGTTCTTAACCATTAGAGACACTCAAGCTGTATATATAAGTATATAGTAATAATGTTGACCAGCCATTTCTATTGAGGTATACATATGCTAACCCCTCTAGATTTGAACTTGTGACCTCTTTGAAGGAAACACATGTTTTTAACCATCCCAGAAGTATACATACCCTACCCTCTGGATTTGAAGTTGTGACCTCTTAAAAGGAAACAAATGTTATTAACCATTAGAACCACTAAAGTCATATATAATAATAATGTTGAGGCTGTATATATACGTGTATAATAATAATGTTGATGCTGCAGCACAGGGTGTGTGAACGAGTATCTTTCTGGCAGAGAATTCAAACAAATTTCTTCAGAAATATTGACATGCCAAGCTGCTGACGATCCCATCTACAGTGGCTATAGGTCGGTACTCGTCTTAGCAACAACAGAGGAAACATTGGTATGCTTCTTTAATTTGTCCAGACAATACAATACAATTTGTTTATATCGTTTGTAAATAAGGTCTTCTGGTCTAAAAATGTGTTTACATGAATGTAACAAGAAGGATTTGCAAGGTGGGAGCCTACTCATGGGCGTTATAGAATGATGAAGCATCCTTGGTAGGAATTCGTCAGAGTTGGAGGTGCCTTAAGGCACTGCGCCTCCGTGTCCTTGGCATTGCATGGATGCACACTATCAGAGATCCAGGCACGTCTCTGTATAGTAATGAATTCAATAGTCTCCAGTTGGGCAGATAATCTAAGAATACAACCAGAATATTATAGCTAGAAAGTTGTGGAAATTTATTGGGAGTTTTCTAGTTGGTTCAAACTGTGAACCTTCATACAGTTTTTAGATTGCCTTCCCTGCGTTAGTGACAATTTATTTATGGTCAGTTTGTGTTTGTAGCCTTCGTTTAAACTACGAGAGGAGTTTAGCAATGAACTGAGGCGAGTTAGTAGTGAAGCTGCAAAGGTGCTACGGGAAGTGGGGCATAACATGGAGAATATGTCAAAACTAAAGCGTGGAGACAAACTGGACAAAGTAAAGGCAGCTGCTATGGATTTACAGAAAAAGATCAATTCACACTCTCATCTTCTTGTCAATTCTCAAGGTTGGGTTATCAATTCAGATAACAAAAAGGAAGCAGAGGCAGAGGCTTACAACAATATGGAGGTGAGTCCGTGGGGGAGATCTTACAGCGAATCAAAACCTCCGATATACCCACACAGTGATGGCGGAAACGTGAGCCCCTCTCCATCGAAGGGAATTGTAGGCTGCAACGAACCGAAATCGAAATTAGGGAAGCAACGTTCATGGGCATCTAAATATCGTCATGATCAATTCCTCTCATTTCAAACTCCAACTCCAAAAGGAGAATCGGAAAGCTCCACTGCACGCCTCTCTTTAGCTACATTTGCATCTCTGTTGATAGAATTTATGGCCAGGCTCGATAATGTTGTCAATTCCTTCCAACTTCTCAGCATAAGGGAAAAGTTTAGGGACTCCATTGATACATCATGCCCAACCAGAGCTAAGGAGTTGCCATTGCCAATGCCAGCATAAAAATATGTTTCGAAATTTCGCCCTGTAGAATTCCTAGATTATTTACCTGGGTTAGATTTAGCCTATAGGAAATATCATTATTATTCTACTCCAACAGAGGCAAGTATGGGCCATTTGGAGAGGAGCTGGGCACATTCTTCACCTCTGCATAGACTGGCAGAAAGATAGTTGGATTCCACGGGAAAAGTAGAGTGTTTTTGGATGCCATCGGAGTTCACATGCAACATTGGTTGGGAAATGAGCAGAAGCCTAGCAGAAGCAGAATTACCAGATTCTTGAGCGGCAGCTAACTCTTATTTTGCACAGCTGACTTCAGGGGTATTGTGAACTAGTTTCTGAATTTCAATGGAGGTCTCATGGCCAGTTCGAGACCATTTACAGTTATTAAAAGTTTGTTAAATTAGTATTTTTAAAGTCTTTGAAAAGCACAAAGAGAAGCAGTAGTAACAGTAACAACGATTCAATAAATTCCAGATACATTTCTAGTTTGACCAGTTTTAGCATCCGAGCCAGTCGACCCAGTTTGACCAGTAGCACAGGTAGTAGAGGCATAGGCAGCAACATACCTAGCAGCATATACTAGTAGATTGAGTTGCCTAAGCGCTTGAAATATTTGTTGGTAGAGGCAAAAGAAGATCGAGACCGAAAACCATTAATAGCGGGGAAGTGCCATTTCAGAAGAATTGCAAGCATCGAGAGAGACAATCAACAGCCAGGGCAGGGTACCAGACAGAAAAGCAAGCATCATATATAGAGATGGATACAACAAAGTAAGTAACTGTAATTAATTTAAGCAGAATTTAACAGAGGATGAACTACTAACCTGGATGAGAAGCAACACAGATCTGGATGCCGAATTCAGGAGTGGGAGGAAACGGGATGAGGTGGGACGCGGGCATGGACAATGGAAGCGGGTTCAGGTGGAGAAGGGACGTGAAGGTGGTGAATTGATGGCGGGGATGGGTGGGTAGGTGGTGAAGTGATGGCAGAGATGTATGGGATGGCAGGGGTGGATGATGTAGGCCGATGATGTATGGATGGTGGTAGATGGGCGGAAGTGGTAGAGGGGATGAGGCGTATGGACAGGTAACCGGCTGAAGAGCAGAGGTGATCGGCGACGAGAGTCGGAACACCGTGAAAGGACGGTCGGCAAAGTTCCATTTTGTTTGGACCTTAGCCTACGCCTCCGCATCATGAAGTAAACAGATCTCTATGATTTAAAAAAAAAATATTCCGCCAATAAAAATAAAAACAAAAAGTGGCTGCCATATAATTAATGCAATAAAATAAAAACAAAAAGTGGCTGCCATATAATTGATGCATAAAACATTTAATGCATCTCCCTTCCATCCAACAACTTGGAAATCGAGGAAATCCCTTTGTTTTAACAATTCAAACTTGTTCATTGATTTATTTTGAGACCACGTCTTCCCATTTTATGAGGCTTTGGTTCCTAAAATGTTTTGTGGTGAAGGATGATGAAATAATTCCCCAAATTTCTTCTCATATTATTTATTTTTCCTTACTACGTAACCACACTTTCATTATTATTTGCCAAAACTCTTAGTGACCTATGTTTGTATTCTTTCCTTTCTTTTATACAATTGAATATTCGTCAATGTCAATATCTTTGATTGCATTTTTTGCAAAGTAAATTGTTGAGGGAAGTGCTTCCAACATGGAAGGTTCAAATAACCACAAGTTTTCCACGTTCATTACTGAATACATCCTCATATACAAAGGTATATTGAATTTGAAAGCATTTCCATTGATTGGTTCAATGATTTAAAATGGTTGATACTTCAATGTTTTAAGTTTATTATCTGTCACTTGCAATCCCTCTTTTATGATATACAACCAAACTTTGTTTCAAATGTGAAATTTATGATCTATTCTTTTTTCCCAACAAAAAACTCCATGTTTTTTCATTATTAATCATGAAAACCTACATTGAGAAGGGATATGTCTCTATCGACTTATTTGATTGTAAATCTCCTCAAGAAACCGATATTTTTTCTAGGTTACCCTAAAAGAGAACAACAATTCCACTAGATATTTGTATCATAATTGTTTACAACAATTCAATCATATTGAATAACCAATATTGATTCTCAAAGATAAAAAATTTCATTGAACCAACTAGGGTCAAATTACAAAAGGATTCATCATAAGAGGAAGCTCTCCCTTGATTAAAAAATAGATAAAAAATTCCAAAAATCTTCAAATATGGAGGCACCATAAATATTTGCAAGTCAAAGAAATAATTTTTCTTGCCCCCCTAGTTCAAGAACTAGGCAGACAAGAGTCCAAAGGAAAGAACTTGTTATTCTTACCTTTAAAAGAGACCACTTTACAAAAATAGGATCCACTTGATGGAAAACTCATGACTTTTGATCCCACCCTTTCCAAAGAAGGGCATGACCCCAACACTAGAAAGGAAGCCTCATACTGAAATTTTTCAAGAAGAAACATTACCTTCTCTAAGCATTCCCCATCTAGATACATTGCGCTAAAAGAGTTTCACTCTAGGTAATTGACATAAAGGTCTTCAATAGAGGTAAATTGAATTCTTCCCTCCCTAGGGAGCTAGTTGGTGCGTACTTTCATCCTTGATCAAGTGCATGTATGCTACTTGTTAGAGACAAATTAGGTCTCTGAGTGCCAAAAAAAAACTTAAGGAGAAAGATCACCCACCTCCTCCTCCACTACACATCTTGAGGGGCCCAATTTAACCACTTACATGATCTTCTAACAACCTATATTCATTCAATCTATGGGTGTAGTTGACATAATGAGAGGATATGTAGTATTCATTCCTTAATCCCATTCACCACTTTTTCTGAACCGTTGTGATTAGCTACAAGGACACCTTTAATTTGATTTGGGTGGGATGAGAAATAATGAGTAATTGTTATTCACTAGGAGAGATCACCTAGTGCATCCACCATCAGGACATGGATTCCAAGGATAATGAAATCCACTGGACAATATTTGTTATTGTTATTCACATTTGGCTCTTGGAGGACACTAGTAGTAACTCCTTTTATTATGTGTCTTGCAACATCAATGAAGCAATGTTCTTTCCTATAACTCAATTTCAAGGGGGATCTCCCACAACCCACGTTTGCAAAAGGATTTACCTCATTGTAAAAGTCACTAGATTTCCTTTTCTTATACACATAATCCCTTTTGTGGAAGTCACACAATATGTTTCTAGCTTTGTGATAGTATCAACATCAAAAATGGATTTTTTCATAGTAAATTTCCTGCTCCTATTGATTCTCCCCACTAATTAGAATAATTTTATCTAGTAGACCACAATTCGAAGTCATTAAAACCATCATATAAGGCACTCCTTCTAGTCTTAGGACTTAAAAAAACTCAATGATTCCCTAATGACCCTTAATATTTTTGGTGCCAAAGGTATAGAGGTAGCCCTACCAGTCAATTCCACAATAGATATTGGTCTCTTTGATCCTTGGAGGAATTGAAGTATTCAGTCCAAGAAAAAAGGACTAATCTCACGTCTTCATACAACCAAGGACCCCCTTTCAATAATGCCTCCCTTCTCTGAATTTCCAAAGAAAAAAGAGAAAAAAATTGGATTGAGAGTGGATATTTTTACCTTACCTTTGATCATCTTGCCCCATGCTTCACTGATCCACATGAACAACTTGGAGGGAGATAGATTCCTCCCACAATATAGCCGATCAACACTCTATTCCTTAGCATCTTTACACCTTCTCAGACACATTCATGTGAAATGGAAATGTTTCACTCCCCATGGAAAACATGAATGCAATGCTTCTTTGACTCCCATATAATCCTCCCCTTTCAAATCCTCTAAAGTGTAAGAATATCCGCTACAAACCTTCATCACCATCCTTTTTTCGCTAGAATCCCTGCCCACTGTAGAAACCCTACCTCCTTCACCAACCCTACTTCTCTCCTCCATCCTTCCCCAATCCCTAATCCCCCACTTAACTTACATCATATTTTAAGAATCCTCTTTCATTTGGGATATAACCTACATTGATCATGACAAAGTTTATACTTCGCTTGACTAACTTTAAATTTTTAATTTACTGTTTGAAATATTTTATGGAATCATCCCAATCATTTTTAATTTTCATTGTTTTGAACCAACAACTGTGATCCATCATTATTAGAAACAAATAAAGTCCTGAAAGAAAGAATAAATATGTTTTTATTAATATGAAAATAACACTAAAATTATAAATAAATATATAAATAATATAATAAGGTCGGTCTTATTTCTCTAACTTAACTATAACATTTACTTTTAATTATACTTTAAGAGAATTTATAACTTTGAAATAATTTAGTTTTAAAATAATAATATTTATTTAAAATTATATATAATTATAATTTTATTTTATATTTCCAACAAATAAATTCTTCTTATTAATAATTATGATTTTGAAATAATTTAGTTTTAAAATAATAATATTTATTTAAAGTTATATATAATTATAAATTTATTTTATATTTCCAATAAATAAATTCTTCTTATTAATAATTATAACTTTATCTATTATATATAATTATATTTCAATTTTATTAGTAATAATATTATTATTATGGTTTTATAAAAATATTATTAATTATAATGATTATAAAGTTTTATAAAATTTGTTATTAATTATAAGGATTAATTTACTTCTGTGATTAATATAATTGTGTATAGGGTCTCCAAATAAATCACAATCACAATGGTATTATCAACATTTCAGATCAAACAATTAATTAATAATGTGTTTTTAAGTCGATTTATTAATGTAATATAAAAATTATATTATAAAACTATAAACTACTATTAGTTTAGTTATATTAGTTATTATAATTATATAATCTATACTTACTATTATAGGCTATATAGTTATATCTATTATTATATAAATTATAATCATATATGCAATTATATAACTATTACCGTATACTCATAACTATTATCATAAGTATTATAAAACTATTATAAGTTATATGTATATATAGTTATACCATTGAAATGATAATTACCTCTGTTATTGTTCTAATTACATAAGGAGAGTTACTTACAATTTATATAATTAGGTGTATTAATTTACATAATAATATTATTATATATAGGTTAATATAAAAGAATATATTGTTTATAATTAACTACAATTTATATAATTAAATATGTTAATTTATATAATTATTATTAATACAATGTAGATAATTTAAGTGAGTTTAATGGTTAAGAGTATGTGTTTCTTTTCTGGAGGTCACATGTTCAATTCTAGAGGCAAATCACTTTGCAGAGGGGTCCCTTGTCCCACAAACAAGGGGGTCCCATACACCAATTTGGTGGGGTCCCTTGCCCCACAAACAAGGCAGTCTCATACACCAATTTGGTGGGGTCGCAATTTGACTATTAAAGTATATAGAGGTATACATACCCAACCCCCCTCTGGTTTTAAACCTATAACCTCCAAGGAGGAAACACATATTCTTAACCATTAAACCCATTCAAATTGTATATATAACTTATAATTACTATATAATTACAATTCGTCCTAATTACTATATATAATTACAATATATAGATATATAATTATATTATTGTAATAAATTGGGGAAACCCGACAAGCACTTTTCCTCATTTCGAGGATGGTACTTGGGCTAAATCAAATTTTGTAGAAAGCCTAGGATTTTTAGATAACTTGCTCATTTAAGAGCTCAACATGTCACTTGCGGGAATTGAACCTGGGTGGGAGGAAAACACCCCTCATCTTATTTCTTTGTTTACATCTTCATATTCTACTTAGTCACTTTCTTCTAAAAATAAAATGGCGATGGTGGTAAAAATATAATGTAATGATCCTTAACTAAATCAATGATCATTTGATAAAAAAACAAAAAAATCTCTTCTATCTAAGAATTGCACACATATTTAACTACTATATGATACCATTAATTAAATGTGTCTATAACATGCTAAATACGACATGAATGTAGTTTCAATAACTCAACACAATAACATATAAATCGTTCTCAAACATAGAGTTAATACATGCCAATTAAACTCATAATGCAACACAAAAAATAAATAAAACACTTATATTTTAAATCACAACTAGCTTCATGGGACGAACGTTCCATCCAACCATAGACTTGTTTTTTTATATCTCAATAACAAGTCATCTCCAAGCTGGTGCTAGCAATCCATAAAAGAGGGTGGTCTTTCACTCTCCACTCACAGCTGAGAAAAACCCACAACCCACTAGTATTCTCCTACATCTATCCTGATTTTCCACTAGTCGTCTTCATCTTGACCTTCCCAACCCAAGAAATGTACCTCTTCACTGCTCTCAGTCCATTAAGCATCCCATTCGTTTATCAGGGTCTCTCTGGCACAGGTAACTAGGAATCTCACTACTGTGAAACTCAAGGGAGCTCACTGCTAGGAAAACTACTAGGAAAACAACAACAACCACTTGTTGTTATAGTGAAACTCATACATGAGTGCACTTTTTAGGCTTGACAACCCAGATCTTCGGTCTTCTTCTCCAAATATGCTCCAGAATTCACGCTCCCTGGATGTTCCAACTCCAAGCTCTTATTTTCTGCTCTCTGCTTGTTGTTTATGAAAAAACTTGATTGTTTAAAAACTGTTGTCCCTACCCATACAAATTTCCTCTCTATTTTTGCTTGCTCGACTTACACACATCCCCAAGCTAGTTGTACTCAACCCCATGCTCCCAATAACTATGGGATGTGACTTCTCACACCCAACTTCTTACATAAATTCAATGATTAGCTTTGGGGACACTCAATCAGAAATTAGAAGGTTCATATATCAATAGTAATTTTAGGAAGTGAGTTGAATTAATAGACATGGGAATTATCCCTTGGACCCCTGTTAGACATTCTCTTAGACCCTTCCCTCTCTTGTGGATTAATTCATCCCCATCTCTGTCCATATCCCCCAACGAATGACATCACATTTTATTATTAAAATTCAGAAATATAATTCACATATTACATCGTTTGGCCGAGACCACATTTCATATATGCATTATGCATTAATTAAAATGAGGATTATAGTGGGAACATTACAACTAAAACAAGTTTTTAAGAGAAACTTTAGTGAGTGAACACATGTAATGATCTATTATAAGAGTGTTGGATATATGCAAGTTTTTCATCCCAAGGCTTTGGGTATGTCTTATTATATCTTCTTGAGTGATTGACCAAGGTTGTGTTGAAAATTTCACTTTATCTATCACTTTATAGATAGAATGTTATCATATCTTTTTGAGTGATTGACCAAAGTTGTGTTGAAAATTTCACTTTATCTATCACTTTATTGATAGAATGTTATTGAGTGATTTAACTTGGTATTCATCTTTTCCTCATAAATGTTGTCCAAATTTTATCCAAAAATCCTAAATCTTTATCCAAAACAATAAATTTGGGAAAACAAAATGAACCATACATTTGAGAAAAATAACTAAGCAACCTCATGATAATTATTGACCTTCTTGCAAGGTGTGAGAATGCATATTTTTTTGAATCGATGCACAACTATAACCAAATAATCATTTCCATGCTTAGATATTGGAAATTCTCAAATAAATTCCAAGGACATGCCTTCCCATGGTTTGCTTGGGATTGATAACAATATATGCAATTCAAGCTTTGTATTGTTATGCTAGCTGGTAATAGGAAGAACACACCCTCTAATAAACTTAGACACTCATTGTTGATTTTAGGTCAATAAACATACCTCTCTGAATTGGATACAATTTTCCCACTCCCAAGATGACCAATAACTCTTGATGTGTATGCCTCCCTTATGAATTGAATTATTCTACCTAATGGAATCCATAATTTATCCAAATTGTAAAGTAATTTATCCAAATTGTAAAGTAACTCATCTTTGACATGGATATCCACATTATTTCCTTAGATGAATTGTTGAATATGTTTGCATATGTTAATTTACTTCTCTAAAACTTGCATCTTTCAGATACTATTCACCATATGCTTAATAGGTGAATGAAACAAGCTTCATTACCATTCCCATTACTTAGAGATTCGTCTTTGGATACTAAGAGAGCATCTTTGCAACCTTGTTTATTATGTATATATGTATTTTTGGTATTTAATGACAAGGTGGAAGTGCTATAATTTATTTTATTTTATTTATATCAGTAGAATTGGTAACTTGGTAAGTTTTTTTAAACACCACTTGAGATTGAACTTTTCTGTTGATAAATTGTACAACTCCCAAACACAACTCTGAATTAAGAGAGGAATTCAAATCTAAGCCGAGTCACCCCTATATTACTTAGTTGGACACCTTACTATAAAATTATAACACTGCCTTGGCTAAACGTTCTACCTTTTGGGTTTTTTTGCCCGAAATCCAGAGATATAAATTAAGGGGAAAAGATCGCCAAAAAATAGCCAAAGGTATAACGTTTAGACTACCCTTTGTGTTACTCCCACTCTATTGGTTTTCAATGTGTTTTTATGTAGTTGCTGCGATTTGAACCTAGGTCTTACAACCACATCTTATTACCTTGAACCGTGACCCGTAAAACTGATGCCCCTACTCAATTCTTGTTTGAAATGGAATGAAATTTGATCGCAGAGTAGAGCGACAAAAGGGCATCCTCAAAGCCTGGTCTGGGAATGGTTGACTATCTTTTCCTCAATCGTGTTCAATAACAAATAATAATAATAAAAATATTAGAAAAAAACTGATAACAAATAGTCAAACCAATCTACTTCAATACCATTGGGTTAGTTTCAATATTCATGCATATCAAAGAAAATATATTTTCCAATATCAGACTAATTTAAACCGAGGCCAAAAGAATTAAGACATGTTTCATTTTATACTACAACAACACTTGTTTATTAATAAAATTTACACAATAGTTTTGATTCCTAGCTTGTTGAATTTGAAATGTGTCCCATACCCAAGCTCTTAAGTGGCATTAAGGAGGTGCAATATTTATTTATTTTTTTCTCTTAAATGTAGTACCAAAGTCACTTTTGAGATCATGACGGTATTCTATTCATCGAGAGCTTTCCAACAACCATAATCTTGCTCAATTTCAAGCTCCGAGCAAGAAGTTATGACACTTTAAATTTTTCTAAGGGCTCTCATCTGTCCTGCGACGTCAACATCCATACATGTGACATGTCATCTATGCCTACATGGAAATCGTATGGATCCACATGATCTCTTATACAAACATCCTTTGGTTTTCATGCTTATCGAAGAGAAATTCCCTTTTTTTGGCTTATCGCATTACGAAAAAAATTCCCTTAAGCGCTATGTCACAACTCTCCCAAACTTCTTGTCATGCCAAAAGAATTTTTTGTCATGCAATGTGTTGCATTGGGGAAGTTTTTCTCCCATGTGATATCACATCACATGAAAACCACTTTCCTTGAGACACAAAACTTCTCCTTGTCTTTGTCGATATCTTTTCCTTCTTCTGGTCCGTCCTTTTCTTCTTCCCTTATCCTTCTTCCCATTGTTTCCTCACCTTATCTCCCATTTGTTGCATCCTCAAAATCTTTCAAAATGTGACATAATGCATCCCAATATTTTGTGGATGTGATACGTCACACTCCACTAATTCTTCTTCGTGTGACGAAATCTTGGATCTAATTATCACATCATTGAAAAGTTTGGCTCCATGAAATGTGTCACATGAAGTTTATCTTCATGTTATACATTGCATTGCACAAATATTTCTCTCCATACGATAAATTCAATGCCTCCACAAATTCCAAGTCTTTCTTTCCTCGCAATGTAAGAAAACTTCTTTTCTTGCAACAAAGGGAGACTCTCTCTTCCTTATCGCATCTCCCGAAATCTTCTTCCTTTGCAACGTCGATCTGGATTATTTTCGGTTTGAAATGAGAGTGGAGATATAACAAAGAAATATACAGAGATATATCGGATATCCAATAATATAACATAAATATATCAGAGATGCAACCATAAACACAGAGATACAGTAATACACAATTTCTATTAATGAGCGAAAATGTACAAAGATTGTAAAATTACAGAGTGAAAGACTTGCTAGAATGGTGGCAGCTTATCTCTGAGAAGAGATGTGATGGATACTTGCATTCACAATGAGATGATTGTTACAATGAATCTCCAAAGGCCTTTTTAACATAAGTAAAATCCAAAACCATAACCCCAGAAAATGAAAATCCAAAAGGTTTGCGGGGCCCGATGGGGGTAGTTGATACGCCAACTTCCTAGGGGCGTAACTTTTGCATACGATCTCCGTTTGGGGCGCTCTATACATCGTTGGAAAGTTCTAACCAAGAATAATGATTTTTTTCCGGCCCAGGGCAATTCCTTTGATATTTTCCTGGGCCCCAAATCCCCAAAAAACGTCATTTAGGGCCTCAAAACGACCCTAAAAGTTTGGAACTCGAAAAATTGTCAAAAAACTTCCAAGGTGGAAAATTGTTTTTCGAGCTAGTGGAATAGGTGGGTGGCCACCGATATCCACTTGGATCAATCCTCCCTCCTTAGGAAGCAATGATATCCATTGCATTGAGTTCCCGGGGGAGAGGGGGAAGCGTTTACTGAATCTGAATCTTGGTGAGTTGTTTGCCTTGCTGAAGAAGTTGCGTTGCTTAGCTTGTTGAAGGCTGTCACAAACCTATGGCTGGAAGGGTTGGAACTTTTTAAACAGTCTGGGTACATGAGATGATTGTGTGCAAAATAAATTACTTTGATTTAATCTTTTTGACTTGCTTCTGTTAGACATAACATGCTTGGACTAAGGCTGTAGTGGTTGCGGTGTTCTTTGTTCACCTTTTGAGCAAACTATGAAGAGGATGAATTTTGTAGTATGAGATACTACCTTGCGGTACTTTTTAGGTGGAACAATAGTCAAAACTACCTCTGGTATTCTGTAGAGATTACCCCCAAGAGTAACAATGACACTACAGGGTCAAGACTCATAGATAGGATGGCACTTCCACATATATGGCTAGCCCAATAGAACATCATAGACATCCAATGGGGAAACATCACATAATACCTCATCCTTGAAGAGATGGATTCCATATGAAAATAGACACTGCTGGATAACACAGAGGTCTCGTCCCTGGAGAAGCCACCCGATGTTGTATGGCTGCGGGTGTGGTGTTGTCGACAATCCCAACTGTTTGACGACCTCTGCTGAGATGAGGTTATTTTGGATTCCACTATCAGCAATAAAATGCAGTGGGGTCCCCTTCACCCACATCTGTGAATGAAAAAGGCACTCCCCCTCTTCAGAATCTGCTGGTTCTTCTGGTTGAATTGCTGCGGTTGCGACAATAGTAGTGGGGTTTGCGTCGATGATCTGTCTTCTACCAGTATTTTCTGAATCAGATTTTGAATCAGGGTTCGTCTCCTTGTCTTTGATCTCGACCACTAATGACTGTTTTTAGTGTCATTCATCAGTTTTGTGCCACGGGATTTTGTGGAAATCACGCCACTTTCCAGTGTCCTTCATATTCCTGTGACCCTTCTTTTCCTGTGGCTTGGATTGGTTTTCGGGAGGTTGTTTGTTAGGGACGTATTTATCATACTTTGGTTGTTGTGGATTTTAAAACCCGAACTCCCACTTGTTCTGGTGCTTAAATTTCTTCTCGATTTTAACTGCATATTGATAAGAAACACCTAGTGATGAGATGTCCAGAAAATCCATTTTGGTTTGGATTTATCTGTGTAGAGCTCCACGGTATTTCAGAACCAAATGTCGCTCGAAGTATTTGATACCCAACTTGGTGCGCAAGGTATGGAAGGTATTGGTGAAATATGAAACTCCTTGGCCCCTCTCTTGACACAACGTGGTCCATATCATGTACTGGTCTTCATAGTTTCCAATAGGGTAATATTGTTCCTTGATCGCATCCACAAAAAAATCCTAGGTGGGCTCGGCCCCATATATTCTAGACTCCTCTCTGGAAATTTTCTCCTAGTAAGTTTCCCACTAATGTTTGACATGGGGGAGAGCCTTAAGGAGTGTGAAGGTGATCTTTTCCCTGTCAGAAAAATTGTGAACAAAGAAATATCCTCTAGTAGATTTAACCATTTGTTTAGGGCATTCACATCTATCTGTCCTTCAAATACATGAATATCAAAATTAAATTGTACCTTGAAATGCGAGGTTCCTCCAAAGTGGCCACTTGATGAAGACGCGCATGTTGTTATCGACATGCGTTGAAGGATGTGGGAAAAATTCTCCATCATTTCATCCCTCTGTCGCGTGAGAGCTTGCTCAAGCAACAAATTGATAGAATCTTATGCTCTGTCGTTTTTATTTTCTTTCACCATGGAGGGTTTGTTGAGAGTGTGAGAGCAATTTTCCATAAGAGAGACAATATCGAGACCAAACTTGCTATACTTGGACCTTGTTGGGGACATGCATTGAAAAACGATCAAGAACAACCTGCTCTGATACCACTGATCCAGATTATTTTCGGCACGAAATGAGAGTGAAGATATAACAAAGAAATATAAAGAGATATTTTGGATATCCAATAATATAACAAAAATGTATCAGAGATGCAACCATAAACACATAGATACAATAATACACAATTTCTATTAATGAGCGAAAATGTACAAAGACTGTAAAATTAAAGAGTGAAAGACTCGCTAGAATGGTGGCAACTTATCTCTGAGAAGAGATGTGACAGCTACTTGCATTTGCAATGAGATGATTGTTACAATGAGTCTCCAAAGGCCTTTTTAACATAAGTAAAATCCAAAACCCTAACCCAGGAAGATGAAAATCCAAAAGGTTTGCGAGCCCCGATGGGGGTAGTTGATACGTCAACTTCTCGGGGGCGTAACTTTTGCATACGATCTCCGTTTGGGGCCCTCGATACACTGTTGGAAATTTATAATCGAAAGGAACGATTTTTCATTGGCCCAAGTTAGTTCCTAAAATAGTCACCTGGGCCCTAAATCCCTAAAAAAGGTCGTTTAGGGCCTCAAAACGGTTCTAGAAGTTTGGAACCCGAACAATTGCCGAAAAACTACCAAGGTGGAAAACTGTTTTTCGAGCCAGTGGAATAGGTGGGTGGACACCGATATCCACCTGGATCAATCCTCCCTCGATAGGAAGCAATGGTCTCCATTGCGTTGAGTTCACGAGGGAGAGGAGGAAGCATTTAATGGATCTGAATCTTGGTGAGTTGCTTGTCTTGCTAGAGAAGTTGCACTGCTTAGCTTGTTGAAGGCTGTCACGAACCTATGGCTGGAAGGGTTGGAGATTTTTAACTAGTCTGGCTACATGAGATGACTGTGTGTAGAAGGAATCCTTGCACTTTTCTTTAATCTTGTTGACCCGCTTCTGTTGGACATAACGTGCTTGGACTGAGGTTGTAGCTGTTGCGTTGTTCTTCTATTCACCTTTTGAAAAAATTGTGAAGAAGATGAATTTTGTAGTAAGAGATACTACCTCACGATATTATTTAGGTGGAACAGTGGTCAGAACTATCTCTGGTATCCTATAGAGATGACCCCCCAGAGTAACAATGACACTACAGGGTCGAGACTCATAGATAGCATGGTGCTTCCACATATATGGCTGGCCCAACAGAACATCATAGACATCCAATGGGAAAACACAACATAATACCTCATCCTTGAAGGGATGGATGCCATATGACAATCGACACTTCTAGATGACACGAAGGTCTCGTCCCTGGCAAAGCCACTCGATGTTGTATGGTTGCAGGTGTGGTGTTGTCGACAATCACAATTGTTTGACGACCCCTNGTCAAACAATTGTGATTGTTTGACGACCCCTACTGAGATGAGGTTTTTATGGCTTTCTCTATAAAAAAAAAAATGCAATGAGGTCCCCTTCATCCACATATGTGAATGAAAAAGGTGCTCCCCCTCTTTAGGATCTGCTGGTTCTTTTGGTTGAATTGCTGCGGTCGTGACAATAACAGTGGGATTTGTGTCGATGATCTGCCTTCTACCAGTATTTTCGGAATCAGATTCTAAATCAGGGTTCAACTCCTTGTCTTCGATCTCGACCACCAATGACTATTTTGAGAGACATTCATCATTGTTGTGCCAAGGGATTTTGTGGAAATCACACCACTTTCAGTGTCCTTTTTCGTCTTCCCGTGACCCTTATTTTCTTGTGGCTTGGACTGGTTTGCAGGAGGTTGTTTGTTAGGGCCATCTTTATCATACTTTGGTTGTTGTGGATTTGAAAACCTGAACTCCCGCTTGTTCTGGTGCTTAAATTTCTGCTTGATTTTAAATGCATATCAATAAGCAACACCTAGTGATGAGATGTCCAGAAAATCCATTTCAGTTTGGATTTATCTGTGTAGAGCCACATGGTATTTCAGAACCAAATATCCCTCACAGTATTTGATACCCAGCTTGGTGCGCAGGGTATGGACGGTATTGGTGAACTCCAAAACTCACTGGCCCCTCTCTTGACATAGTGTGGTCCATCTCATGTATTGGTTTTCATAATTTCCAACAGGGTAATATTGTTCCTTTATCGCATCCACAAAACAATCCCAGGTGGGCTCAACCCCATATATTCCAGACTCCTCTGTGAAACTTTTCTCCTAGAAAGTTTCCCACCAATGTTTGACATGGGGGAGAGCCTTAAGGAGTTCGAAGGTGATATTTTCCCTGTCGGAAAAATTGTGAACAAAGAAATATCCTTCTAGTAGATTTAACCATTTTTCTAGGGCATCCACATTTATCTTTCCTTCAAATAGATGAATATAAAATTAAATTTTACCTTGAAAGAAGAGGTGATTCCAAAGTGGCTTATTGATGAAGACACACCTGTTGTTATCAACATGCGTTGAAGTATGTGGGAAAAATTCTCCATCATTTCATCCCTCTGTCGCGTGAGAGCTTGCTCAAGCAACAAATTGATAGAATCTTTTGCTCCATCGTTTTTATTTTCTTCTGCCATGGAGGGTTTCTTGGGAGTGCAGGAGGGATTGTCCGCAAGAGAGACAATCTCGAGACCAAACTTGCTATACTTAGACCTTGTTGGGGACATGCACTGAAAAACGATCAAGAGTATCCTGCTCTGATACCATTGATCCAGATTATTTTTCGGCACGAAATGAGAGTGAAGATATAACAAAGAAAGATACAAAGATATTTCAGATATCCAATAATATAACAGAATTGTATCATAGATGCAACCATAAACACAGAGATACAATAATACACAATTTCTATTAATGAGTGAAAATGTACAAAGACTGTAAAAATAGAGAGTGAAAGACTCACTAGAATGGTGACAACTTATCTCTGAGAAGAGATGTGACGGCTACTCACATTTGCAAGGAGATGATTGTTACAATGAGGCTCCAAAGGCCTTTTTAACATAAGTAAAATCCAAAACCCTAACCCAGGAAGATGAAAATCCAAAAGGTTTGCAGGCCCCGATGGGGGTAGTTGATATGTCAACTTCCCGGGGGCGTAACTTTTGCATACGATCTCCATTTGGGGCGCTCGATACACCATTGGAAATTTATAAACGAGAGGAACGATTTTCCGTTGGCCCAAGTTAGTGCCTAAAATAGTTGCCTGGGCCTCAAATCCCTAAAAAGCATCGTTTAGGGCCTCAAAACGGTCCCAAAAGTTTGGAACCCGAAAAACTGCCAAAAAACTGCTAAGGTGGAAAACTGTTTTTCGAGCCAGTGGAATAGGTGGGTGGACACCGATATCCACCTAGATCAATCCTCCCTCCTTAGGAAGAAATGGTCTCCATTGTGTTGAGTTATCGAGGGAGAGGGGGAAGCGTTTAATGGATCTGAATCTTGGTGAGTTGCTTTCCTTGCTAGAGAAGTTGTGCTGCTTAGCTTGTTGAAGGCTGTCACAAACCTATGGCTGGAAGGGTTAGAGATTTTTAACTAGTCTGGCTACATGAGATGACTGTGTGTAGAAGGAATCCTTTCACTTTTCTTGAATCTTGTTGAACTGCTTCTATTGGACATAACGTGCTTGGACTGAGGTTGTAGTGGTTGCGTTTTTCTTCTGTTCACCTTTTGAAAAACCTGTGAAGAAGATGAATTTTGTAGTATGAGATACTACCTCACGATACTATTTAGGTGGAACAATGGCCATAACTACCTCTGGTATTTTGTAGAGATGACCCCCCAGAGTAACAATGACACTACGGGGTCAAGTCTCATAGATAGCATGGCGCTTCCACATATATGGTTGGACCAAAAGAACATCACATACATCCAATGGGGCAACATCACATAATGCCTCATCCTTGAAGTCATGGATGCAATATGAAAATCGACACTTCTACATGACACAAAGGTCTCGTCCCTGGTGAAGCCACTCGATGTTGTATGGCTACGGGTGTGGTGTTTTCGACAATCCCAACTATTTGATGACCCTTGCTGAGATGAGGTTTTTCTAGCTTCTGCTATCAACAATAAAATGCCGCGGGGTCCCCTTCACCCACATCTGTGAATGAAAAAGGCGCTCCCCCTCTTCAAAATCTGCTGGTTCTTCTGGTTGAATTTCTACGGTCGTGACTATAACAGTGGGGTTTGTGTCCATGATTTGCCTTCTACCAATATTTTCTAAATCAGATTCTAAATCAGGGTTCAACTCCTTGTCTTTGATGTTGACCACCAATGACTATTTTGAGTGACATTCATCATTGTTGTGCCAAGGGATTTTGTGGAAATCACACCACTTTCAGTGTCCTTCTTCGTCTTCCCGTGACCATTATTTTCTTGTGGCTTGAATTGGTTTTTGGGAGGTTGTCTGTTAGGGTCGTCTTTATCATACTTTGGTTGTTGTGGATTTGTAAACCCCAACTCCCGCTTGTTCTGGTGGTTAAATTTCTGCTCGATTTTAACTGCATATCAATAAGCAATACCCAGTGATGATATGCCCATAAAATCCATTTTAGTTTGCATTTATCTGTGTAGAGCCCCATGGTATTTCAGATCCAAATTTCGCTCAGAGTCTTTGATACCCAGCTTGGTGCGCAAGGTATGGAAGGTATTGGTGAACTCCGAAACTCATTGGCCCCTCTCTTGATGCAGCATGGTACATCTCATGTACTGGTCTTCATAGTTTCCAACAGGGTAATATTGTTCCTTGACCACATCCACAACAAAATCCCAGGTGGGCTCGACCCCATATATTCCAGACTCCTTTGTGGAACTTTTCCCCCAGTAAGTTTCCCACCAATGTTTGACATGGGGGAGAGCCTTAAGGAGTGCGAAGGTGATCTTTTCCCTGTCGAAAGAATTTTGAACAAAGAAATATCCTTCTAGTAGATTTAACCATTTGTCTAGGGAATCCACATCAATCTGTCCTTCAAATACAAGAATACCAAATTAAATTGTACCATGAAAGGTGAAGTGCCTCCAAAGTGGCTGTTTGATGAAGACACGCCTGTTTTTATCGACAGACGTTGAAGGATGTGGTCAAAATTCTCCATCATTTCGTCCCTCTGTCCTGTGAGAGATTGCTCAAGCAACAAATTAATAGAATCTTCTGCTCCATTTTTGTTTTCTTTTGCCATGGAGGGTTTCTTGGGAGTGCGAGAGTGATTGTCCTCAAGAGAGACAATCTCGAGACCCAACTTGCTATACTTGGACCTCGTCGGGGACATGCACTGAAAAACAATAAAGAGCAGCCTGCTATAATACCACTGATCCAGATTATTTTCGGCATGGAATGAGAGCAGAGATATAACAAATAAATATATAAAGATATATAAGATATCCAATAATATAACAGAAATGTATCAGATATGCAACCATAAACACAAAAATACAATAATACACAATTTCTATTAATGAACGAAAATGTACAAAGACTGTAAAATTAGAGAGTGAAAGACTTGCTAGAATGGTGGTAGCTTATCTCTGAGAAGAGATGTGACAACTACTTGCATTAGAAATGAGATGATTGTTACAAGGAGGCCCCAAATTCCTTTTTAAAATAAGTAAAATCCAAAACCCTAACCCAGGAAGATGAAAATCCAAAAGGTTTGCAGGCCCCGATGGGGGTAGTTGATACATCAACTTCTCGGGGGCGTAACGTTTGCATACGATCTCTGTTTGGGGCGTTTGATACACCTTTGGAAATTTATAACCGAGAAGAACGATTTTCCATTGGCCCAAGTTGTCGCCTTGGGAATTCACCTAGGCCCCAAGTCCCTAAAAAACATCATTTAGGGCCTCAAAATGACCCCCGAAGTTTGGAACTCGAAAAAATGCCGAAAACTGTCAAGGTGGAATTTTTTTTTTCGAGCTAATGGAATAGGTGGGTGGCCACCGATATCCACCTAGATCAAATGTTTCACACAAATATTTTCTTCATGCGATACATCACGTCACACTAATTTTACCTTTCCATGACAATGTTTTCTCCTCCCTTATCGCATCACGAGAATATTTCTCTTCTAGCAGTGTATTGCACAAATTTTATCTTCATGTAATACACTGCATCACATGAAGTTAAACTTCATGCAATAATATGATTTCCTCAAAATTTTCTAAGTCCCAAACTTTTCCAAGTCCCCCCATATCGCACATGAAATTTCTTCATATGATAAGAGTTGTATCACATGAATATTTTTTTCATGCAATACATCATGTATCACATGAAAACTGATCCAAATTTTATGAGTAGAACAAAATGAATACAGATTATTAAAATATTCTTAACACAAAATAACAAAGATACAATAAAACTGGTTTTCTATTCAATAAGGAAATAAGCTGAAACTGTAAAATGCAACGGAAAACAAGCTTGCTGGAACGGTGGCGGCTTATCTCTGAGAAGAGATGTGACGACTGTGCTCATTCACAATAAGATGATTATAATGAGGCTCTGAAGGCCTTTTTACAATAAAAAATAATGTCAAAAACCCTAGACATTCAAAAATCTAACCCTAGGAGATGAAGCGTGAAAAGTCATGTGGGTCCCGTTTGGGTAAGTTAGTACATCAACTTCCCAGGGTCGTAACTTTTGCATACGATTTTCATTTTAGGTGCACAATAGCCTATTGGAAAGGTATCGTCGAGGAGATTAATTTTAGGGGATCAATTAGAGCCTTTAATTATCATTGATAAACTCTTTCCCAAAAAACCTTCATTTAGACCCTCAAAATGGCCCCAGAAGTTAAAAACTGCTAAACATAGTAAATTTCCAGAAAACTGTTTTGACCAAGTTGGAAAAGGTGGGTGGCCACTGATATCCACCTGGATCAGTCATCCCTCCTTAGGTAGCAATGTTCTCCATTTCTTTGAGTTCCCCCATTAGATGAGGAAATTTCTACTAAATTTGGCCTTGGGTGATCCACTTGCCTTGGTGTAGGAGATGCCCTGCTTTGACGATGCGATAAAGCTAGATCCTTTGCTGTCGAGTGCCCTTGATATGTGGGTCCACAATCTGATCACTAGATTCCTGTTGCATGCAATCATGGGTGAGTTTTGTTGGTGTCAACTGCTCTCCTATCTCTGAGGTGTCCTGTCACATACCCACTCTGGCATAATAAATTTTTCGCTTTCTCTCGAGGGACAGAATTCCCCGAAACCCTACGGGGCTTAGCACAGGCTGTAGATGCCACCTCTGCCTTGATAGGGTCTCTGTGCAACCTCCCAATCTTTAAGGATTTATTAGTTTCTTTTATGAGTTGAAACGACTTCTTTTGATTCCCAGCTGGAAACTCCTTTCAATCGATCCACAGGTCCTTTCAGAAGCTCCCTTGTGCATACAACACTAGGTGTGAGCTCCACCTCTCTGAGTGACCACATCGCTATGACCAAGGCCTATTCCCAAAGGTGCTTGTCGCAACTCGCCATCTCGTGAGTTCGCAAGTTGAAGCTCTCGACTCCTCTTTTCCAATCTCGCGATACCCGAGATCACAAAATGGGTATAGCTCCCTTCTGTCAGTGCCCTCCACGCGTGACCACCAGCTAGGCTAAACACTAGCTCCTCTTGCTACTTGCCAGTTTGTGAGTTCAAAGGTTGAACTCTCATGCTCGTATCTCACGAATCCCCGAGACACGAGAAATCAACGGAGTGCTGAATCCGTTTCCCAGGCGAAGCGTGTCCACCGGTCAACCACACAGGCCCCACCTTGTAGTTCTGCCACATGTCCACACTCGTGCCTCAGCTCTCGGAACTTCGTGACTTCTGATGTCGAGAAGAGGTTCTCTCAACCTCCGAACCTCTAAATGCACGATGCACGTAATGA
>JASDQU010735339.1:76973-100441 GCA_032191745.1 Picea mariana
CCCCCCCCCCCCCCATCCCTCATTACTCATGAGGAGCCATTTACCTACCAATCCTGGCGAGTCATTTAATTTGGGGCCAACGAGCTGCTCTTGGTTCTCTGGGCCAGTGAAGTCCAAATACGGTATTGGTTTCGGTGGAAGTTGACGCCACCTTTCCAGGTGCCTTCCACCACCTTTCTTCAGCCATCATGGTCTCTTTTTCAGCATATCCCCTCTCAACAGTCTTGCAATATATTATTCACATTCATCGACCTTTTTCACAAGGTCCATTCACATCACACATTTACATTTTTGAGTTTTTCACAGTTCTTGGCCAGTATAGTTATTTTTTACAAACTAGGGGAAACAGGGTGTTACAGTTAGTATTAGTTGCATTACTTGATTTGGAGTTGGAACAACTAGATGTTAAGACTTCTTTATTACATTGAGATTTGGATGAGGAAATTTACATGGAACAACCTGAAGGGTTCATTCAGAATCACAGCAAGAAATTTGTTTACAGGCTCAAGAAATCATTGTATGTTATGAGGCAGTCGCCCAGACAATGTTACAAGAAATTTGACTCTTTCATGGTGAGAAAGAATTATACAAGGAGTGAGTATGATCATTGTGTCTACTTTAATAAATTGAATAATGGCATATTCATTATCTTAGTATTGTATGTTGATGATATGCTTTTACAAGCAAAAGCATAACTGAGATCAATAGGTTAAAGGCTCAGATGGCTAGGACGTTTGATATGAAAGATCTAGGAGCAGCAAGGCAGATTTTGGGCATGGAGATATCTAGAGACAGGAGGAATGGTAAGATTTGGTTGTCACAACAGAAGTATGTTGAGAAGATACTTTTGAGGTTTGGTATGAACGATGTGAAACTAGTTTCAGTCCCTTTGGATTCCCATTTTAAGCTTTCTTCAAGTTTATGTCCTAGTACAAAATAAGAAAATGAATATATGTCTTGAATACCATATGCTAATGCGGTAGGAAGTCTAATGTATGCGATGGTTAGTACAAGGCCAAACATTTCACATGCAGTTGGGGTTATCAATAGATATATGGAAAATCCAGGTAAAGAGCATTGGGAAGCAGTGAAATGGGTGCTTCGGTATCTGAGAGGCACAAGTGATTACTGTATCACCTATAATAGTGGTTATGAATCAGTATGTGGATATGTTGATTTTGATTTTGCAGGTGATTTGGACAAGAGAAGGTCGACTTCAGGGTATGTCTTTACTCTTGCAGGTGGAGCTATCAATTGGATGTCAAAGCTACAGAACATTGTTTCTTTATCCACTACAGAAGCAGAATATGTAGTTGCTTTACATGCTTGCAAGGAGGTAGTTTGGTTGAAATGTTTGTTTGGTCAGTTTGGAAGGATGCAGGACAATGTAAAGTTACTTTGTGATAGTCAAAGTGCTCTTCACTTGGCTAAGAATCTAGCCTACCACAGTAAAAAAAAACATATACCTATCAAGTACCATTTTGTAAGATAGGTCATCGATGAAGGTGGAGTATCTCTTGAGAAAGTGCATACAAAAGAGAACTGCGCAGACATGTTCACAAAACTAGTACTATTAGATAAGCTACGATGGTGCTTGGCTTCTCTTAGCTTGCAGAAAAGGTGATAAACAAAAGGAGGAGCAAGGTATCAAGTTAATTGTTGTCAAGGTGGAGATTGTTGGAAATGGTGACAACAAATTCTTCCATGAATAGGATTTCAGATCCTGTAATCCAGCGTTGGTTGTAACCAATACAACCAAGTTAGAATATGGATGAGGTTACATTTAATAATCAATTTTCCTGTGTAATGTATAGAAATTTATGTAAGCCCATAGAGGCAGACATGAGGAGTGTAAGAGCGAGAGTGAGCCTACTGTAATCTCCTTGATTCGAATAATAAGACAACCGACACCTCTGCTTGGTGGACGAAGCCCAACGTTTGGGTGAACCACATTAAATCTTTGTGTTTTAATTCCGTGCTTGAATTATGATATTTGTGTTTCTGCATTTGCAAATTATAACACATACTTCCAAAGAGAATCATTTTAGTTTTTGCAATATAATATAGAAAGGCACCGATAATGTTCTGTGAATTAAGTGATTTCCTTGAACTAATCAAATTTTAAAAAAGGATTATGGTTTCTTTCTTTCTATAGAAACCCTTTGATGGAGTTTTTAAAAGCATCCTAGGAGAATGGACATCAAGGAAGGTAATGTGACAATTTTTATTTACTAAATAAGTTGTTGATAAAATCACTAACATTGACTTAACAATCCTTCAAGGTCCTTTTATACTAACCAGTAGAGTGTTTGACCATGACAATAAAGTTGTAGACTACAAAAAAAAATATTTATTCCCGCTATAAAAGTTTAGGAAAATTATCTTAGGGTTTGACATAGTAACATATTGTAAAATTGTTCTCTCTTTTCCTCTAATGGATGAGCTTACATCTATAACATACATAGGATATGGGTTTTTTTAATGAATATAAATTGTAAAGATGACTCAAATGAAAAATAAGAATGTGTGGTTGCAAATGTATTATTAGGGATGCCTAAGACGAATTTAATATTGAAGACCAAGTGAAATTTATGATAGCAAGTGTTGGGAATATTGTTTTCATTGATTTAAAAGACAAGGGGAGACTACAAATTTCCAAGATGGATATTGTTGGAAATATTGTTTTTATATTTTTTGATGCTCAGTTTGGATACCCTATATTTGAATGCATTTTTACTTTTAAGATCTAGCTCAAATGGGAGAATATGATATATGATTGAAAATTTTATTCTGAGACCTTTCCAATGGTATATGACACTCCCTCTAACTCCATAAGAATGAGGATATGTGAAAGATTCTATCAGGTTGACCCATCCAGAAAATATAGGTCGTCCTAGCCAGTTTTACAAGTCATCCCAACTAGTTTTATAGGTTGGCCCAACCAGTTTTACAAGTCGGTCCCACAAGTGAACACTGAAACACTATCAATATAGGATAGATGTGCACATTTGAATATTATCTGATAAAGAAGAGAAAGTACAAGTGTGAAAAAGAGATATGAGGTGCACAAGAGGAGCTAGGGAGTTTTTTTTGGCTCTAAAGGTGCACAAGAGGATTTTTCTTGGAATTTTAAGGGTGCGCTATGAAGGACTAAGGTATATGATAGTGCAAAGTGTGTTTCTTTGAGGTTGTGATGTTGTAGTATGGAATTATATTTTTGGAATGATGCTATGATGTTCACTAGGGTATGAAGGCTAAATATGACTAGGGTTTGAAGCTATGTCTGGGGTATGAAGCAAGGAGAGGCACTAGAAAATGAAAGTTAAGGGTATGATGATGTTGTGAAATAAATGAAGTATGAAGCATGCAAGTGAATTCATGTATAAAGATATTAATTGGTGTCTATATAGGTCTTACTGAGTTGGTTCTCAACCAAGGAGATTTATGTCTCCAGTAGGTTGGTGCTTACACAATATCTTGCTGAGTTGGTGCTCAACTGAGGAGAATGGTGTCTCCAGTAGATTGGAACCTACAATATTTGTAACATTAGGTTGGTGCATGTTATCCCTCATTTATAGGGATAATTAAGGAGATGACGTCTCGAGGCCCTCAAGCTACAGACATGGAGTGCTGAGATATGGATTGACTGGTAGTGTCCAGATACACAGATGAAGACCCGCTTCACCACCAAATTTCTCTGATTCATCATGATTTCATTCACTACATCAAATTTCTTTCGAAAGACATTGGGTCTTTCTCCATGAGGTACAAGTCAAGTATTGTGGTAAGTGTCTCTTTAGTACTTGAGGCATTTGAATATGTTTCATTAGAGCTTCTCTTGATTATATAACTCTTGCTTGGAAATTATGCTCTTTGCCCTGTTTCACCTTGGTGGTTGACATTGTGTCCTAGTAAGTGTTCATCCTCGAGGAAAGTTTTTCTAATGAGAGGTCTCCTTGATGATTCATCGTACCATTCCTGATTATACTTATCACTTTATGCACATTCATCCTTTTCATTTCCTCATCTTTTTGGATTTTCGAGTTTATTTACCCAAGAAGCGATTGTACCTCATTTCATGGGAAGAAGGGGATGAAGGCCCAGAGGGAAATGTAGCTAGAAAAAGGTAAAACCCAAAATCATAACCTTATAGATGCTCTTCCAAATAGGTCTTGAGAACAATGAAATGTTTCTCCTAAAATAATTTGAATAACTGCAAAAGCAAAATCACATTATATAGATGTCCCTCTTGTTGAGGTGTATACACTTATGCGATGCCCCTTTTTTCCATGCATATGGAACTATATGTACCTTTATATTCAAGTGACGTTGTGGTACTCTTTTCCTTCAATGTCTTATAGTACCCAATTGTTTTGGACTTTAATTGATTAATGGAAAAATGGGCTTGAAAAAAGGTTGCATTGAAACAAAGGTGCATCACACCCTCTACAAATGCACCCATAAATGAGATAATATGAACCCTTGTGATCTGGATTTCATGAGCAGAAAGAAATGAATACAGATTATTAATAGGTTCTTAACACAAAATAACAAAGATACAGTAAAACTGGTTTTCTATTCAATAACGAAATAAGCTGAAACTGTAAAATGCAACAAAAACAAGCTTGCTGGAATGGTGGCGGCTTATCTTTGAGAAGAGATGTGATGACAGTGAAAATTCACAAGAAGAAGGTTACAATGACACTTTGAAGGCATTTTTACAATAAGAAATAATGCAAAAAACACTAGACATCCAAAAACCTAACCCTAGGAGATGAAACGCCAAAAGTCATGTGGGCCCCATTTGGGTAAGTTAGTACATCAACTTCCCGGGGTCGTAA
The DNA here is from genome assembly GCA_032191745.1 of Picea mariana. Taxonomy (NCBI): domain Eukaryota; kingdom Viridiplantae; phylum Streptophyta; class Pinopsida; order Pinales; family Pinaceae; genus Picea; species Picea mariana. The sequence goes on from JASDQU010735339.1 coordinate 81,815, forward strand.
CATTTGCATACGATCTCTGTTTTAGGCATATGATAGCTCGTTGGAAAGGTATCATCGAGAAGATTAATTTTGGGGGCTCAATAATGCCTTTGATTATCATTAAGGAGCTGTATACCAAAAAACCTTCATTTAGGCCCTCAAAATGGCCCTGAAAGTTAAAACTGCTAAAAATAGTAAATTGCCAAAAATGTCAGAAAACTGTTTTGAGCCAGTTGGAAAAGGTGGGTGGCCACCGATATCCATATGGATAAATACTCCCTCCTTAGGAAGCAATGGTCTCCATTGCGTTGAGGTCCCCCATTAGATGAGGAAATTTCTGCTGAATTTGCCCCCAGGTGAGCCACTTGCCTTGGTGCAGGAGCTGCCCTGCTTTGACGACTCGATAAGGATGGATATTTTGTTGTCGAGTGCCCTTGATCTATCTGTCCACAATCTAATCATCGGATTCCTGTTGTATGTAGTCGGGGTTGAGCTCTATTGGTGTCAACTGTTCTGCTACTTCTGAGGTGTCCAATAATGGCGGGAAATAAGAGCGAAGGAGATCCATGTTGAACACTGGGTGCAGGCCAAAGAAAGGAGGAATGTTGAGCTCAAAAGAATTATCCTCCATGGCCTTGGTGATAGTGTACGGTCCATAATGGAGTGGGTGAAGCTTTCGATGGGGTCCTGTAAGACGTTCTTTCTGCAAGTGCAACCAAACTTTGTCGCCCACCTGAAACTTATGTGGCACCCGATGTTGATCATGGCCGTGTTTTTAATTGTCATTAGACTTCTGTAGGATATCCTAAACCTATTGGTAGAGGTGTTGGATCTACTCAATGAACCGGGTGGCTTTTTCAGCTTCAGTTGGAGCAGGAGATGAGTCAGTCGAGGTGACCGCAAGGGGAAGTGCAACATCTGTGGGACCCAATGGTTGGAATCCCAACCCCACTTGAAAGGGGCTGTGGCTGGTTGAGCTATGCAAGGCTCGGTTGTAGCTATGCTGGACATAGGGAAGGCTATCATCCCATGTGTGAGGGTTCTTTGAATTATACATGCAAAGGATATGCACATTCATTTGATTTACAACCTTAGTTTGGCCATCTGTCCGGGGGTGGAAGGCCATGGATTTGGTGAGCTTGGTGTCCAACAGTGACCAGAGGCTTGACCAGAATGTGCTGAGAAATCGACTATCCCGATCTAAGATAACAGTTTGTGGGATTCCAAAATGTACCCAGACTTGTTCAAAGAAGAGCTTGGCAGTGGCCTCTGCTGTGATTCTCTTCTTGCAGGCAACCAGAATTGCCATCTTAGAAAAATGATCAAAAACAAAAAAAACACAGTCATTTCCCCACTTGGTGGATGGGAGGCCCGACATGTAGTCCATTGAGATGGATACCCATGGCTTGTCAGGAGTAGGAAGAGGGGTGTACAAACCTTGTTTCTTAGTGGTCAGTTTGGAAATAGTGGAGGCAGTGTAGGACCTGATATACTTTCCGACCTCCTGTCAAAGTTTCGGCCATTAGAAATGTTTTTGTAGCATCACCGCTATCTTTTCGATGCTGAAGTGTCCTTCCAACCGACTATAGTGGGCTTCCCAGATCAGCTTCGCTCACTCACTCGATGGAACACAAATATGGCCCAGACGACACAACAACCCATCCTAAAGATGGAAATTATCATTTGCACCCAACATTTGGTAGGTGGTGGTGAAGTTAGGGTCTGTCTCATAGAGTTGGGGCCATCCAAATGTCTCATGGCCGCAAGATTCTAGCACCGTGGTGAGTACCACGACTGGCGGTCTGCTGAGGAAATCAGCGACGTGATTGGTGCTTCCTATTTTATACTTGATGTTGAGGTGAAATTGTTGAAAGTATGTGGACCACTTTTGATGGCGTTCATTCTACAATTTTCTCTGTGTCTGCATGAACTGTAGAGGCTGATGATCAGTGTGGATGACTGTCTCCTTCCCAAGAATGGAATGTATCCACTGGCATCATGTTTGCACAATGGAGTACATTTATTTTTCATAAGTAGGGTACTTACGGACAATATCTAACAATGTCTCACTATGATAGGCCACGGGGTGGCCGTGCTGACTGATGATAGTGCCCACAGCATAGTCTGAAGCATATGTCTCGATCTCAAAGGGATGTTGTAGGTCTGGTAGTGAAAGTACTGGGGCTGAGCACAAGAACTGCTTCAAATCATCGAATGCTTGTTGTTGGGATCGGCCCCACGCAAATTTCTTCTTACCACCACCCCTGTTTATTTGGCTGAGGGCCCATGCAATATGGGAGAAACCCAACACAAACCTCTGGTAGAAATTAGCAAGTTGCAAGAAGCTCTGAAGCTCAGTGAGTGTTGTTGGGGCTGGCCAGTCACAGATGACTTGGATCTTGGTTGGATCCACATGTACGCCATGTTGATCAATGATGTAGCCTAGGTAATGGACCTTGTCCATGCCGAAGGAGCATTTTTCTAGGTTGGCGTATAGCTTGTGCTGCCGCAGGGTGTGCAAAACCTGTTGAATATGATGCAAGTGTTCGGCCCAAGTCTTGCTGTAAATTAGAATGTCATCCAAATACACCACTACAAAATTATTGTTGAATGGTCACAGGATATCTTCCATCATCCTCATGAAAGTGGCTGGAGCATTTGTCAAACCAAAGGGCATGAAAAACCATTCAAAAAGTCCTTCCTTTGACTTGAAGGTGGTCTTCCATACATCTGTCCATTCTATCAGGACCTGGTGGTAGGCAGACTTCAGATCGATCTTACTGAAGTATTTTCCCCCCATGAGTTGATCAATGAGGTCATTGATTCAGGGAATCAGGTACCGGTTTCTGACAGTGATTTTATTCAGAGCCCGATAATGAATACAGAGTTGCCAGGTTCCATCTTTCTTCTGTACCAGCACGATTGGGCTCCCGCAAGGTGATGAGTTGGGGTGGATGTGCCCCTTTTGGAGAAGTTCTTGGATCTGTCACTTGATCTCCTCATTCTCTAACAAAGAGCGACGATAGACTGGCCCATTGGGGAGTGATGCGCTGCGGGTCAGATCGATGAGGTACTTGACTTGGTAGTGCAGAGGTACCCCTGTAGGTGAGGAGAACATATTCGAGTATTCTTCCATGACCTTATCTACTTGCTTATGCTATGTGGAGAGGTCGGCCATAGAGACCCTGGATGTGGCTGCAATATTTCTCTTATTCTGAGAGTGAATCATGAAGAAGACAAACTTCCCCATTTGAGAGATGACCTTCCTTCATTTCCTAGCAGAGATCAACGAAATGGCACTAGGTGGGACTGCTTTGGGTATTCTGTACAATTTCATGTTCAAAGTAATAATAAAACTATGAGGCCTAGACTCATATACAACATGAAATTTCCATAAATAAGGTTGGCCCAAAAGAACATCACAAAATTCGAGAGGAGCAACATCACACAATACCTCATCTTTGAAGGGATTGATGTTGTACAACAGTCGGCACTATTGGCTAACATGCAAATCGCTTCCTTGGTGGATCCATCCAATGGTGTAGGGTTGTGGATGTAGCATTGTTGGCTAGGCCAACTGCTTCATGACCTTTGCTGAGATGAGGTTCTTCTAGATACTGCTATCAATGATGAAGTGTAGCGAGGTGCCTTTTACCCACATCTGTGAATGGAAGAGGTGCTCTCCTCCTTCTGGCTCGTCTGGTTCACTAGACTGGAGCTTGGTCGTAGCAATAGTGGCACTAGGTTCCGCGTCAATGATCCATCTTCCCCTTTCTGGTTCTGTCTCAGAGTCAGAATCTGCATATGATTCAGAGGCTTTCACTTTGGTCACCAGTGACTGCTTTGAGCAACAATCAACAATGTTATGACAAGGGCTCTTACGGAAGTCGCACCACTTCCCGGTATCTTTCTTTGTCTTTCTAATGTCCTTCTTTGCTTGCAGCTTGTACTAGTTGTGCTGATATTTTCCATCTTTGCTCTGTCCTTTGTTCGGTGGGTTGGGGCAACCCTTTCCTGGCTTTTGTTGTGTGGGGTTCCCAGGTTTAAATTGTTGCATCTTTTGTTTGAGCTTCTGCTCGATTTTGACGACATATCGGTAGGCCGAGCCCAAGGATGAAATGTCCAAAAATTCCATTTAGGTCTGGATGTATCTATGTAGAGCACCATGATACTTGAGCACCAGATGTCACTCCAAATATTTGATACCCAACTTGGTGTGCAAGGTATGGAAGATATTTGTGAAATTTGGCACTGCTTGGTCTCCTTCTTGCCGCAGTGTGGTCCATTTGGTATAAAGGTCGTCATAACTTATGACAGGGTAGTATTGTTCCTTAATAACATCCCTGAAGGATTCCCAGGTGGCTGTGACTGAAAATAATGAGGTTTCTTCTGTTTCCTTTTGCTCACAGAAAGTTTCGCACCAATCTTTGACATGGGGAACGACTTTGAGGAGCGCAAAAGTAATTGTTTCTCTATTCGAAAATTTATGAACAGAAAAATACCCTTCTAGTAGATTCAACCACTTGCATACAGCCTCTGTGTCTATATAACCTTCAAATATAGGAATATCAAAGTTTATTTGTACCTTGAAGGGGGCGGTGCTTCCGTTTGATGAAGATGCGCCGCCTGTTGGTAGTCGCCGGATGATTTGCGCAAAACTATCCATCATCTCATTCCTCTATTGCGTTAGGTATTCCTCAATCAATAGTTTGAAAGGATATCTTATCCCACCATATTTAATTTCCCCTGCCATGGGATGTCTCTTGGGCGTGCGAGAGTATCTATCCTCAAGAGAAGGAAGCTCGAAACCCAACTCTTTGTACTCCGACCTCGTTGGGGACATGCATTAAGACGACAAGAAGCAGACCACTCTGATACCACCGATCTAGATTTTATGAGCAGAACAAAATGAATACAGATTATTAACAGGTGCTTAACACAAAATAACAAAGATACAGTAAAACTGGTTTTCTATTCAATAACGAAATAAGATGAAAGTGTAAAATGTAGCGAAAACAAGCTTGCTGGAATGGTGGCGGCTTATCTCTAAGAAGAGATGTGACAACAATGCGCATTCACAAGAAGAAGGTTAAATTGAGGCTCTGAAGGATTTTTTACAATAATAAATAATGCCAAAAATCCTAGACATCCAAAAACCTAACCCTAGGAGATGAAGCACCAAAAGTCATGTGGGCCCCGTTTGGGTAAGTTAGTACATCAACTTCCCGGGGTCGTAACTTTTGCATATGATATCCATTTTAGGTGTGTGATAGCCCGTTGGAAAGGTATCATCAAGGAGACTCATTTTGGGGGATCAACCATGCCTTTTCATATCATTGAGGAGATCTATACCAAAAAACCTTCATTTAGGCCCTCAAAATGGCCTCGAAAGTTAAAACTGCTAAAAATAGTAAATTGCCAAAAATGTCAGAAAACTGTTTTGAGCCAGTTGGAAAAGGTGGGTGGCCACCGATATCCATCTGGATCAATCCTCCCTCCTTAGGAAGCAATGGTCTCCATTGTGTTGAGGTCCCTCATTATATGAGGAAATTTCTACTGAATTTGGCCCCAGGTGAGCCACTTGCCTTGGTGTAGGCGCTGCCCTGCCTTGACGACTCAATAAAGTTGGATCCTTTGTTGTCGAGTTCCCTTGATCTATTTGTCCACAATATGATCGTTGGATTCCTATTGTATGCAGTTGGGGTTGATCTCTGTTGGTGTCATTTGTTCTACTTCTTCTGAGGTGTCCAATAATGGTGGGAAATAAGGCTGAAGGAGATCCACGTTGACACTGGGTGCAGGCCAAGAAAATTAGGAATGTTGAGCTCAAAAGTATTACCCCCCATGGCCTTGGTGATAGTGTATGGTCCATAATGGAGTGGGTGAAGCTTCTGATGGGGTTTTGTAAGGCATTATTTCTGCAAGTCCAACCAAACATTGTCGCCCACCTAAAACTTATGCGGCACCCGATGTTGATCATGGTGCTCTTTGTACTTATCATGGGACTTTTGTAGGATATCCTAAACCTGTTGGTGGAGGTGTTGGATCTGCTCAATGAACCAGGTGGCTTTGTCAGCTTCAATTGGAGTAGGAGATGAGTCAGTTGAGGTGACTGCAAGGGGAAGTGCAACATCTATGGGACCCAATGGTTGGAATCCCAACCCCACTTGAAAGGTGTTGTGGCCGGTTGAGCTATGCAAGGCTCAGTTGTAGATATGTTGGACATAGGGAAGGCTCTCATACCATGTGTGAGGGTTCTTTGAATTATACATGCAAAGGATATGCACAATCATTCGATTTACAACCTCGGTTTGGCCATCTGTCTGGGGGTGGAAGAATGTGGATTTGATGAGCTTGGTGTTCGATAGTAACCAGAGGCTCGACCAGAATGTGCTGAGAAATCGACTATCCCGATCTAAGACAATGGTTTGTGGGATTCCAAAATGTACCTAGACTCATTCAAAGAAGATCTTGGTAGTGGCCTCTGCTGTGATACTCTTCTTCCAGGGAACCAGAATCGCCATCTTAGAAAAGCGATCAAAAACCACAAAAACACAGTCATTTCCCCACTTGGTGGATGGGAGGCCCGACATGTAGTCCATTGAGATGGATTCCCATGGCCTGTTAGGAGTAGGAAGAGGGGTGTACAGACCCTATTTCTTAGTGGTCAATTTGGAAATATTGGAGGCAGTGCAAAATCTAATATACTTTCCGACCTCCTGTCGAAGTTTCGGCCAGTAGAAATGTTTCTGTAGAATCGCCACTGTCTTTTTGACGCTAAAGTGTCCTGCCACTCGACTGTAGTGGGATTCCGAGATAAGCTTCGCTCGCTCACTTGATGGAACACAAATATGGCCCATACGACACAACAACCCATCATGAATATGGAAATTATCGACAATTGCATTTGCACCCAACATTTGGTAGGTGGTAGCGAAGTCAGGGTCTGTCTCATAGAGTTGGGGCCATACAAATGTCTCATGGCCGCAAGAGTCTAGCATCATGGTGAGTGCCATGACTGACAGTCTGTTGAGGCAATCAACGATGCCATTGGTGCTTCCTATTTTATACTTTATGTTGAGGTGGAATTGCTGCAAGTATGTGGACCACTTTTGATGGCGGTAATTCTATAATTTTCCCTGTGTCTGCATGAACTGCAGTGGCTTATAATCAATGTGGATGATTGTATCCTTCCCAAGAATGTAATGTATCCACTGGTGGCATGCTTTCACAATGGAGTACATTTTTTTGTCGTAAGTAGTGTATTTACAGACAATATCTGACAGTGTGTCACTATCATAGGCCACGTGGTGGTCGTGCTGAGTGAGAACGACGCCCACAACATAGTCTGAAGCATCTATCTCAATATCAAAGGGATGCTGCAGGTATGGTAGTGAAATTACTGGGGCTGAGCAAAAGAGCTTCTTCAAATCATCGAACGCTTGTTGTTGGGACTGGCCCCACGCAAATTTCACCTTACTCCCACCCTTGTTTATTTGGCTAAGGGCCCATGCAATATGGGAGAAACCCAACATGAACCTGCGATAGAAATTAGCAAGTCCCAAGAAGCTCCGAAGCTCAGTGAGTGTTGTTGGGGCTGGCCAGTCATGGATGACTTGGATCTTGGTTGGATCCACATGTACGCCATGTTTATCAATGATATAGCCCAGGTAATGGACCTTGTCCATGCCGAAGGAACATTTTTTCCAGCTTGGCGTATAGCTTGTGCTGCCGCAGGGTGTGCAGAACCTGCTGAATATGCTGCAAGTGTTCGGCCTAAGTCTTTTTGTAAATTAGAATGTCATCCAGATACACCACTACAAAAGTATTGGTGAATGGTTGCAAGATATCATCCATCATCCTCATGAAATTGGCTGGAGCATTTGTCAAACCAAAAGGCATGACCAACCATTCAAAAAGTCCTTCCTTTGACTTGAAGGTGGTCTTCCATACATATGTCTGTTCTATCAGGACTTGGTGGTAGCCAGACTTCAGATTAATCTTTCTAAAGTATTTTACCCCCATGAGTTGATCAATGAGGTCATCGATTTGTGGAATCAGGTACCAATTTCTGACAGTGATTTTATTCAGAGCCCGGTAATCAATACAGAGTCGCTAGGTTCTATCTTTCTTTTGTACCAGCATGATTGGGCTCCTGCAAGGTGATGAGATGGGGTGGATGTGCCCCTTTTGGAGCAGTTCTTGGATCTGTTACTTGATCTCCTCATTCTCTAACAAAGAGCGATGATAGACTGGCCCATTGGGAAGTGGTGCGCTGGGGGTCAATAATGTTATGCTAAGGGCTCTTATGGAAGTCACACCACTTCCCAGTATCTTTCTTTGTCTTTCTGGTGTCCTTCTTTGCTTGCGGCTTGTACTAGTTTTCCTGATACTGTCCATATTTTCTCTATCCTTTGTTCAGTGGGTTGGGGCCGCCCTTTCTTGGATTTTGTTGTGAGGGGTTCCCAGGCCCAAATTGTCGTGTCTTTTGTTTGAGCTTCTGCTCGATTTTGGCGGCATATCGGTAGGCCGCGCCCAAGGATGAAATGTCCAGAAATTCCATTTCGGTCTGGATGTATCTATGTAGAGCACCACAATACTTTAGCACCAGATGTTGCTCTGAATATTTGACACCCAACTTGGTGTGCAAGGTATGGAAGATATTTGTGAAATCTGGCACTACTTGGTCTCTTTCTTGCCACAGTGTGGTCCATTTGGTATACAGTTCGTCATAACTTTTGACATGGTAGTATTGTTCCTTAATAGCATCCATGAAGGATTACCAGGTGGTCGTGACTGAAAATAATGAGGTTTCTTCTGTTTCCTTTTTCTCACATAAATTTTCCCACCAATATTTGACATGGGGAACGACTTTGAGGAGAGAAAAAGTAATATTTTCTCTATTTGAAAATTTATGAAAAGAAAAATACCCTTCTAGTAGATTCAACCACTTGTCTACAACATCTGTGTCTATCTGACCTTCAAATATAGGAATATCAAAGTTTATTTGTACCTTGAAGGGGGTGGCACCTCCGTTTGAAGAAGATGTGTTTCCTGTTGGTAGTCACCGAAGGATTTGTGTGAAACTATCCATCTTCTCGTTCCTCTATTTTGTGATTGCTTCCTCAATCAACAATTTGAAAGGATCTTCTGTCCCACCATATTTATTTTCTCCTACCATGGGAGGTCTCTTGGGCATGCGAGAGCTTCTGTCCTCAAGAGAAACAAGCTTGAGACCCAACTCTTTGTACTCCAACCTCGTTGGGGACATGCATTAAGACAACAAGGAGCAGACCGCTTTGATACCACTTATCTAGATTTTATGAGTAGAACAAAATGAATACAGATTATTAACAGGTTCTTAACACAAAATGACAAAGATACAGTAAAATTGGTTTTCTATTCAATAACGAAATAAGTTGAAACTGTAAAATGCAATGGAAACAAGCTTGCTCGAATGGTGGCGTCTTATCTCTGAGAAAAGATGTGATGGAAGCACACATTCACAAGAAGAAGGTTATAACGAGGCTCTGAAGGCCTTTTTACAATAAGAAATAATGCCCAAAACCCTAGACATCCAAAAACCTAACCCTTGGAGATGAAGCACCAAAAGTCATGTGGGCCCCATTTGGGTAAGTTAGTACATCAACTTCCCGGGGTTGTAACTTTTGCATACGATCTCCGTTTTAGGAATGTGATAGCCCGTTGGAAAGGTATCATTGAGGAGATTCATTTTGCGGGCTGTATCATACATTCATCTATCATTGAGGATATCCATACTAAGAAACCTTCATTTAGGCCCTCAAAATGGCCCTGGAAGTCGAAACTGCTAAAAATAGTAGATTGCCAAAAATGTTAGAAAATTGTTTTGAGCTAGTTGGAAAAGGCGGGTGGACACCGATATCCATATGGATCAATCCTCCATCCTTAGGAAGCAATGGTCTCCACTGCATTGAGGTCCCCCATTAGATGAGGAATTGTTTTCTGAATTTGGCCCCGGGTGAGCCACTTGCCTTGGTGCAGCAGCTGCCCTGCTTTGACGACTCGATAAAGCTAGATGCTTTATTGTCGAGTGCCCTTGATCTGTATGTCAACAATTTGATCATTGGATGCCTATTGTATGTAGTCAGGGTTGAGCTCTATTGGTGTCAGCTGTTCTGCTACTTCTGAGGTGTCCAATAATGGTGGGAAATAAGGGCGAAGAAGATCCACGTTGAACACTGGGTGCGGGCCAAGGAAAGGAGGAATGTTGAGCTCAAAAGAATTATGCCCCACAGCCTTGGTGATAGTGTACAGTCCATAATGGAGTGGGTGAAGCTTCTGATGGGGTCTTGTAAGGCGTTCTTTCTGCAAGTGCAACAAAAAAATTTCGCCCACCTGAAACTTATGTGGCACCCGATGTTGATCATGGCGTTGTTTGTACTTGTCATTGGACTTCTGTAGGATATCCTAAACCTATTGGCGAAGGTGCTGGATCCACTCAATGAACCAGGTGGCTTTGTCAGCTTCAGTTGGAGCAGGAGATGAGTTAATCACAGTGACCGCAAAGGGAAGTGCAACATCTATGGGACTCGATGGTTGGAATCCCAACCCCACTTGAAAGGGGCTATGGCTGATTGAGCTATGTAAGGCTCAGTTGTATCTATGCTAGACATAGGGAAGTCTCTCATCCCATGTACGAGGGTTTTTTGAATTATACATGTGAAGGATATGCACAATTACTCAATTTACAACCTCAATTTGGCCATTTGTCTAGTTGTTGAAGGCCATGGATTTGGTGAGATTGGTGTCTAATAGTGACCAAAGGCTCGACTAGAATGTGATGAGAAATTGACTATCCTGATCACAGACAATGGTTTGTGAGATTCCAAAATGTACCCAAACTCATTCAAATATGAGCTTGGCAGTGGCCTCTGCTGTGATGCTCTTCTTCCAGGAAACCAAAATCACCATCTTAGAAAAGTGATCAAAAACCACAAAAACATAGTCATTTCCCCGCTTGGTGGATGGGAGGCCAGACATGTAGTCCATTTAGATGGATTCCCATGGCCTGTCAGGAGTAGGAAGAGGGGTGTACAAACCCTGTTTCTTAGTGGTCGGTTTGGCAATAGTGGAGGCACTGCATGACCTGATATACTTGTCGACCTCCTGTCGAAGTTTCGGCCAGTATAAATGTTTCTGTAGCATCGACACTGTAATTTCGACGACGAAGTGTCTGACCACCTGATTGTAGTGGGCTTCCTAGATCAACTTCACTCTCTCACTTGATGGAACACAGATATGGATGAGACGATACAACAACCCATCCTGAAGATGGAAATTATCGACAACTGCATTTTCACCCAACATTTGGTAGGTGGTGGCGAAGTCAGGGTCTGTCTCATAGAGTTGGGGCCATCCAGATGTCTTATGGCTGCAAGAGTCTAGCACCGTGGTGAGTGCCACAACAGGCGATTTGCTAAGGCAATCAGTGAAGTGATTGGTGCTTCATGTTTTATAATTGATGTTGAGGTGGAATTGCTGCAAGTATGTGGATCACTTTTGATGGCGGTCATTCTGCAATTTTCCCTGCGTTTGCATGAGCTGCAATGGCTTATAATCAATGTGGATAGCTGTCTCCTTCCCAAGAATGTAATGTCTCCACTGGCGGCATGCTTGCACAATGAAGTACATTTATTTGTCATAAGTAGGGTACTTACGGATAGTATCTGACAGTGCCTCACTATGATAGGCCACGGGGTGGCCGTGCTGAATGAGAACGATGCCCACAACATAGTCTAAAGAATCTGTCTCGATCTCAAAGGGATGTTGCAGGTATGGTAGTGAAAGTACTGGGGTTGATAAAAAGCGCTACTTCAAATCATCGAATGCTTGTTGTTGGGACTGGCCCCATGCAAATTTCACCTTACCACCACCCCTGATTATTTGGTTGAGGGCCCATGCAATATGGGAGAAACCCAACACGAACCTGCAGTAGAAATTAGCAGGTCCCAAGAAGCTCCGAAGCTCAGCGAGTGTTGTTGTGGCTCAACAGTCACGGATGACTTGGATCTTGGTTGGATCCACATGTACGCCATGTTGATCAATGATGTATCCTAGGTAATGGACCTTGTCCATGCCAAAGGAGCAATTTTCCAGGTTAGCATATAGCTTTTGTTGTCGCAGGGTGTGCAGAACCTACTGAATATGCTGCAAGTGTTCGACCCAAATCTTGCTGTAAATTAGAATGTCATCCAGATACACCAGTACAAAAGTATTAGTGAATGATTGTAGGATATGATCCATCATCCTCATGAAAGTGGTTGGAGCATTTTTCAAACCAAAGGGCATGACCAACCATTCAAAAAGTCCTTCCTTTGACTTGAAGGTGGTCTTCCATACATCTGTCTGTTCTATTGGGACCTGGTGGTAGCCAGACTTCAGATCAATCTTACTGAAGTATTTGGCCCCTGTGTGTTGATCAAGGAGGTCATCGATTCAGGGAATCGGGTACCAGTTTCTGACAGTGATTTTATTCAGAGCCTGGTAATCAATACAGAGTCACTAGGTTCCATCTTTCTTCTGTACCAGCATGATTAGGCTCCCGCAAGGTGATGAGAAAGGGTGGATGTGCCCCTTTTGGATTAGTTCTTGGATATGTCGCTTGATCTCCTCATTCTCTAACAAAGAGCGATGATAGACTGGCCCATTGGGAAACGATGCACTGGGGGTCATATCAATGCGGTGCTTGACCTAGCAGTGCAGAGGTACCCCTATAGGTGAGGAGAAGATATCTGAGTATTCTTCCACGACCTTATCTACTTTCTTCTGCTGTGTGGAGAGGTCAGCCACATAGACCCTGGATGTGGCTGCAATCTTTCTCTTATTCTGAGAGCGAATCACGAAGAAGACAAACTTCTCTGTCTAAGAGATGACCTTCCTGCATTTCTTAACACAGATCAAGGAAATGGCACTAGGTGGGACTGCCTCGGGTATCCTGTACAATTTTCTGTTCAAAGTAATAATAACACTACGAGGCCTAGACTCATATACAACATGATGTTTCCATAAATAAAGTTGGCCCAAAATAACATCACAAACTTTGAGAGGAGCAACATCACACAATACCTCGTCTTTGAAGGGCTTGATGTCGTACGACAGTCAGCACTATTTGTTGACACAGAGATCGCTTCCTTGGTAGATCCATCCAATGGTGCAGGGTTGTGGGTGCAGCGTTGTTGGCAGGGCCAGCCGCTTGATGACCTCTGCTGAGATGAGGTTCTTCTGGATATCGCTATCAACAATGAAGTGTAGCAGGGTGCCCTTTACCCACATGTGTGAATGGAAGAGGCGCTCTCATTCTTCTGGCTCGTCCAGTTCACCAGGTTGGAGCTTGGTGGTAGCAACGCTGGCACTAGGTTTCACATCAATGATCTGTCTTCCCCTTTCTGGTTCTATCTCGGAGTCAGAATCTGCATATGATTTAGAGTCTTTCAATTCGGTCACCAATGACTGCATTGNCTTCTGGCTCGTCCGGTTCACCAGGTTGGAGCTTGGTGGTAGCAACGCTGGCACTAGGTTTCACATCAATGATCTGTCTTCCCCTTTCTGGTTCTATCTTGGAGTCAGAATCTGCATATGATTTAGAGTCTTTCAATTCGGTCACCAATGACTGCATTGAGCGACAGTCGGTATTGTTATGCCAAGGGCTCTTATGAAAGTCGCACCACTTCCCGGTATCTTTCTTTGTCTTTCTGGTGTCCTTCTTTGCTTACAGCTTGTACTGGTTGTCCTGATACTGTCCATCTTTGCTCTATCCTTTATTTGGTCGATTGGGGCTTCCATTTCCTGGATTTTTTTGTGCGGGGTTCCCAGGCCCAAATTGTCGCGTCTTTTTTTTGAGCTTCTGCTTGATTTTGACAACATATCAGTAGGTCGCGCCCAAGGATGAAATGTCCAGAAATTCCATTTTAGTCTGGATGTATCTATGCAGAGCACCACGATACTTGAGAACCAAATGTTGCTCTGAATCTTTGATACCCAACTTGGTGCGCAAGGTATGGAAGATATTTGTGAAACTTGGCACTGCTTGGTCTCTTTCTTGCCACAGTGTGGTCCATTTGGCATACAGGTCATCATAACTTCTGATAGGGTAGTATTGTTCCTTAATAGCATCTCTGAATGATTCTCAAGTGGTTGTGACTGAAAATAATAAGGTTTCTTCTGTTTCCTTTTGCTCACAGAAAGTTTACCACCAATCCTTAACATGGGGAACGGCTTTGAGGAGCGCAAAAGTAATGTTTTCTCTATTCAAAAATTTATGAACAGAAAAATACCCTTCTAGTAGATTCAACCACTTGTCTACAGCATCTGCATATATCTGACCTTCAAATATAAGAATATGAAATTTTATTTGTACCTTGAAGGGAGTGACGCCTCCGTTCGAAGAAGATGTGTCGCCTATTGGTAGTCGCTGAAGCATTTGCGCGAAACTATCCATCATCTCGTTCCTCTGTTGCATGAGGGCTTCCTCAATCAATGGTTTAAAAGGATCTCCTATCCTGCCATATTTATTTTCTCCTGCAATGGGAGGTCACTTGGGCGTGCGAGAGCTTTTTTCCTCAAGAGAAACAAGCTCGATACCCAACTCTTTGTACTTCGGCCTCGTTGGGGACATGCATTAAGACGACAAGGAGAAGATCGCTCTGTTACTATTGATCCAGATTTTATGAGTAGAATGAAATGAATAGAGATTATTAATAGGTGTTTAACACCAAATAACAGAGATACAGTAAAATTGGTTTTCTATTCAATAACGAAATAAGATGAAACTGTAAAATGCAGCGGAAACAAGCTTGCTGGAATGGTGGGGGATTATCTTTGAGAAGAGATGTGACGACACTGTGCATTTGCAAGAAGAAGGTTACAATGAGTCTCTGAAGGAAATTTTACAATTAGAAAGAATTCCAAAAACCCTATACATCCAAAAACCTAACCCTAGGAGATGAAGCGCCAAAAGTCATGTGGGCCCCGTTTGGGGAAGTTAGTACATCAACTTCCCTGGGTCATAATGTTTGCATACGATCTCCATTTTAGGTGTGTGATAGCCTGTTGGAAATGTATCATTGAGGAGATTCATTTTGGGGGTTCAATCATTCCTTTGGGTATCATTAAGGAGCTTGTTACCGAAAATCCTTCATTTAGGCCCTCAAAATGGCCTCGAAAATTAAAACTCCTAAAAATAGTAAATTGCCAAAAATGTCAGAAAATTGTTTTGAGCTAGCTGGAAAAGGTGGGTGGCCATTGATCTCGGCCCTCAAAATGGCCTCAAAAATTAAAACTCCTAAAAATAGTAAATTGCCAAAAATATCAGAAAATTGTTTTGAGCTAGTTGGAAAAGGTGGGTGGCCATCGATCTCCATTTTGATCAATCATCCCTCCTTAGGAATAAATTGTCTCCATTGCGTTGAGGTCCCCAATTAGATGAGGAAATTTCTGTTGAATTTGGCCTCGGGTGAGCCACTTGCCTTGGTGCAGGAGCTGCCCTGCTTTGTCGACTCGATAAAGTTGGATCCTTTGTTGTTGAGTGCCCTTAATATGTCTGTCCACAATCTTATCATTGGGTTCCTGTTGTATGCGGTTGGGGCTGAGCTCTGTTGGTGTCAGTTGTTCTGCTACTTCTGAGGTGTCTAATAATGGTGGGAAATAAGGGAGAAGGAGATCCACATTGAACACTGGGTGCAGGCCAAGGAAAGGAGGAATGTTGAGATGAAAATCATTATCCCCCGTGACCTTGGTGATAGTATACGGTCTATAACAGAGTGGGTGAAGCTTCCGATGGGGTCCTGTAAGGCATTCTTTCTACAAGTGCAACCAAAATTTTTCGCCCTCCTGAAACTTATGCGGCACCCAATGTTGATCATGGCGTTGTTTCTACTTGTCATTGGGCTTCTGTAGGATATCCTAAACCTGTTGGCAGAGGTGCTGGATCCACTCAATGAACCAGGTGGCTTTGTCATCTTCATTTGGAGCATGAAATGAGTCAGTTGAGGTGACCGCAAGGGGAAGTGCAACATATATGGGACCCAATGGTTGGAATCCCAAACCCACTTGAAAGGGGCTGTGGCTGGTTGAGCTATGCAAGGCTCGGTTGTAGCTATACTGGACATAGGGAAGGCTCTCATCCCATGTGAGAGGGTTCTTTGAATTATACATGCGAAGGATATGCACAATCATTCGATTTAAAACCTCGGTTTGGCCATCTGTCTGGGGGTGGAAGGCCATGGATTTGGTGAGCTTGGTGTCCAGCAGTGACCAGAGGCTCGATCAGAATGTGCTGAGAAATTGACTATCTCGATCTGAGATAATGGTTTGTGGGATTCCAAAATGTACCCTGACTCATTCAAAGAAGAGCTTGGTAGTGGCCTCTGCTGTGATGCTCTTCTTGCAGGCAACCAAAATCGTCATCTTAGAAAAGCAATCAGAAACCACAAAAACACAGTCATTTCCTCGCTTGGTGGATGGAAGGCCCGACATGTAGTCCATTGAGATGGATTCCTATGGCCTGTTAAGAGTGGGAAGAGGGGTGTACAGACCCTGTTTCTTAGTGGTTGGTTTGGCAATAGTGGAGGCAGTGTAGAACTTGATATACTTGCTGACCTCCTATCAAAGTTTCAGCTTGTAGAAATGTTTCTGTAGTATCGCCACTGTCTTTTCGATGTCGAAGTTCCCTGCCACCCAACTATAGTGGGCTTCCCAGATCAGCTTCACTCACTCACTTGATGGAACATAGATATGGCCCAGATGACACAACAACCCATCCTGAAGATGGAAATTATCGCCAACTACATTTGCACCCAACATTTGGTAGGTGGTGGCGAAGTTAGGGTCTGTCTCATATAGTTGGGGCCATCTAGATGTCTCATGGCCACAAGAGTCTAGCATCATGGTGAGTGTCGCGACTGGCGGTCTGCTGAGGCAATCAGTGATGTGATTGGTGCTTTATGTTTTATACTTGATGTTGAGGTGGAATTGCTGCAAATATGTGGACCACTTTTGATGGCGGTCATTATGCAATTATCCCTGTGTCTGCATGAACTGTAGTGGCTTATGATCAGTGTGGATGACTATCTCCTTCCCAAGAATGTAATTTCTCCATTGGCGACATGCTTGCACAATGGAGTACATTTCTTTGTCATAAGTAGGGTACTTACGAACAGTATCTGACAGTGTCTCACTATGATAGGCCATGGGGTGGCCGTGTGGAGTGAGAACGATGCCCACAACATAGTCTACAGGATCTGTCTTGATCTCAAAGGGATGCTACAGGTCTGGTAGTGAAAGTACTGGGGCTGAGCACAAGCGCTGCTTCAAATCATCGAACGCTTGTTGTTGGGACCGGCCCCACGCAAATTTCACCTTACCACCACCCTTGTTTATTTGGTTGAGGGCCCATGCAATATGGGAGAAACCCAACACAAACTTGCGGTAGAAATTAGCAAGTCCCAAGAAGCTCCAAAGCTTAGTGAGTGTTGTTGGGGCTGGCCAATCATGGATGACTTGGATCTTAGTTGGATCCACATGTACGCCATGTTGATCAATGATGTAGCCCAGGTAATGGACCTTGTCCATGCCGAAGGAGAAATTTTCCAGGTTGGCATATAACTTGTGTTGTCTCAGGGTGTGCAGAACCTACTAAATATGATGCAAGTGTTCGGCCCAAGTCTTGCTGTAAATTAGAATGTCATCCAGATACACCACTACAAAAGTATTGGTGAATGGTCACAGGATATCGTCCATCATCCTCATGAAAGTGGCTGGAGAATTTATCAAACCAAAGGGCATGACCAACCATTCAAAAAGTAATTCCTTTGACTTGAAGGCGGTCTTCCATACATATGTATGTTCTATCGAGACCTGGTGGTAGCTAGAATTCAGATCAATCTTACTGAAGTATTTGGCCCCCATGAGTTGACCAAGGAGGTCATCGATTCATGGAATTGTGTACCAATTTCTGACAATGATTTTATTCAGAGCCCGATAATCAATACAGACTTGCCAGGTTCCATATTTCTTATGTTACAGCACGATTAGGCTCCCACAAGGTGATGAGCTGGGGTGGATGTGCCCCCTTTGGAGAATTTATTGGATCTATCGCTTGATCTCCTCATTCTATAACAAAGAGCGATGATATACTGGCCCATTGGGCAGCAGTGCGCCGAGGGTCAAATCGATGGGGTACTTGACCTGGCAGTGCAGAGGTACCCCTATAGGTGAGGAGAAGATATCTGAGTATTCTTCCACAACCTTGTCTACTTGCTTCTACAGTGTGGAGAGGTCAGAAGCAGAGACCCTAAATATGGTTGCAATCTTTTGCTTATTCTGAGAGAGAATCACGAAGAAGACAAACTTCCCCATCTGAGAGATGACCTTCCTACATTTCTTAGCAGAGATCAAGAAAGTGGCACTAGGTAGGACTTCCTTGGGTATCCCGTACAATTTCCTGTTCAAAGTAATAATAACACTACGAGGCCTAGACTCATATACAACATGATGTTTCCATAAATAAGGTTGGCCCAAAAGAACATCACAAACTTCGAGAGGAGAAACATCACACAATACCTCATCTTTGAAGGGATTGATGCCAAACAATAGTCGATACTATTGGCT
>JASDQU010735339.1:129760-145970 GCA_032191745.1 Picea mariana
ACACCACTACAAAAGTATTGGTGAATGGTCACAGGATATCGTCCATCATCCTCATGAAAGTGGCTGGAGAATTTATCAAACCAAAGGGCATGACCAACCATTCAAAAAGTAATTCCTTTGACTTGAAGGCGGTCTTCCATACATATGTATGTTCTATCGAGACCTGGTGGTAGCTAGAATTCAGATCAATCTTACTGAAGTATTTGGCCCCCATGAGTTGACCAAGGAGGTCATCGATTCATGGAATTGTGTACCAATTTCTGACAATGATTTTATTCAGAGCCCGATAATCAATACAGACTTGCCAGGTTCCATATTTCTTATGTTACAGCACGATTAGGCTCCCACAAGGTGATGAGCTGGGGTGGATGTGCCCCCTTTGGAGAATTTATTGGATCTATCGCTTGATCTCCTCATTCTATAACAAAGAGCGATGATATACTGGCCCATTGGGCAGCAGTGCGCCGAGGGTCAAATCGATGGGGTACTTGACCTGGCAGTGCAGAGGTACCCCTATAGGTGAGGAGAAGATATCTGAGTATTCTTCCACAACCTTGTCTACTTGCTTCTACAGTGTGGAGAGGTCAGAAGCAGAGACCCTAAATATGGTTGCAATCTTTTGCTTATTCTGAGAGAGAATCACGAAGAAGACAAACTTCCCCATCTGAGAGATGACCTTCCTACATTTCTTAGCAGAGATCAAGAAAGTGGCACTAGGTAGGACTTCCTTGGGTATCCCGTACAATTTCCTGTTCAAAGTAATAATAACACTACGAGGCCTAGACTCATATACAACATGATGTTTCCATAAATAAGGTTGGCCCAAAAGAACATCACAAACTTCGAGAGGAGAAACATCACACAATACCTCATCTTTGAAGGGATTGATGCCAAACAATAGTCGATACTATTGGCTGTCGCGGAGATCGCTTCCTTGGCGGAGCCATCCAATGGTGTAGGGTTGTGGGTGCGGCATTGTTGGTAGGGCTCACCTCTTGACGACCTCTACTAAGATGAGGTTCTTCTAGATACCGCTATCGACGATGAAGTGCAGCAGGGTGCCTTTTACCCACATATATGAATGGAAGAGGTGCTCTCCTTCTTCTAGCTCATTTGGCTCACCAGGCTATAGCTTGGTGGTAGCAACGGTGGCACTGGGTTCCATGTCAATGATCTGTCTTCCCCTTTCTAATTCTATCTTGGAGTCAGAATATGTATATGATTTAGAGGATTTCACTTCGGTCACCAGTGACCTCTTTGAGCGATAGTCAGCAGTGTTATGCCAAGGGATCTTATGGAAGTCACACCACTTCCCAGTATCTTTCTTTATCTTTTCGATGTCCCTCTTTTCTTGTGGCTTGTATACTACACAGACTCACCATCCATTTTCAAATAAACTCACTTCAATTTATTCACATTGCCACACACATGTGTACTTACCTTCAACTCCAATTTCCCATGCCTTAGTACACCTTTGTCTTCATGCCTTCAAACATGCTAGGTAGCTAGTCCAATTCTACATTGAAAACCATGAAAGTAAATCATCATGGGTTGTAGAATCAAACACTCCTACTCGGATTTTCTAATGCACTTCTTTGTATGTGATCCTCCCTTTAATAGACTCAAGTGCCTGATCTCATGTTTAAAATATTTTAAGTCCTACCAGCTTACACCAAACTAGGAACTTACTTCCTTGTGGGGTTCTTTGGCTCCACTACCTTCCAAGATAGTAGTGAGTCATCCTATGATTTTTTTTAGTGATAAAAGGATGGAAAGTGGCCACCAATGCCACTATAAACACTAACATTGGAATACATTCCTTCCTTAAAGTATACGTCATTTTTTTCTAGAACTTCTTAAGTCAAATGAACCATCCAACGAAATTTTAGACCATCTTTATTCTCTAAATAGACATCCACTACTTTGGATATTGTATACATAGTTTTATTTACTATGGATTCAAACCTAGTAAACACATTTTTGTGTGGGCCTTCATCCACCAAAGGTTACCAAAAACCTACACTCGAGATCTTCTTTGATGTCTTAAAACCTCCAAATTCCTCTTTGTAAGGTTGCACTTTTGCATGATAGGTTGTTGTAATCATATTCATGGTAATCTCCCAGTGATTGCACTCTATTTCCCCTTCAACATTGGAATCACGTGAAGTTGTGTCATCAAATATTAACAAATTGTTAAGGTGAGGGATTGGTGCCACCTATCACATCCTCATAAACTCTTGCACACAAAAAAATTCAAAGTCATCCATGGGTACCACTTTGAAACTAGTAGTTCCACTCTAGTGTCCAAGCTATAAGTTGACTCCTTTAGCCAAGCCAACGACCCTACCTGTGTTAGAGTATACTGCCTTGAAAAAAGACTGCACCAATTTCAACTGCACATTGAGTTTAACAACCACTACTTATTACATAAAAATGTGGGTTGCATTATTGTTAACCATTGCCATTCCTAACTTATTCTTCAAATTGGATTGAACAAAACTAATATTTGTATAGTTCTACACTTGGCTTGAACAAAACTAATATTTGTATAATTCTACTCTTTTCTTGAACAAAACTAATATTTGTATAGTTCTACTCTTATCTTTCTTTAGACTTATTTCCAACTAAAGCACATGATATTTGCAACACACCAACTGATGGTTGGATTTCTTACTCCATAGCATTGACCCTCATCTTCAATGGACATTTCTTATAATAATTCTAACTTGCACAAATCCAACAAACAACAACCTTAATACTATTTTTTTCTTAGATCCATATGATAAACTTATCATATCCTTAATGTTATCATATTAATTCTTCCTTAATATGTCCAAAATCAAGAGGGATATCAAATTACATTAGGTGGTTGACCACTATTCCGTCGTGTGAAATCTAACCATAGTGCATATTTCTTGCATGGATAAGTGAGTCCAATTAAGGTGCACCCACCTAAAGATTTATACCCTTCACTAAGTTGGGAATCCAATTCATGCATGAGTTCCCCTACTAATATTGGTAACTGCACCCTAGTCTAATTGTGCATCCAAAACTAAAGATATAAAAATTATATTTAGAACTTTGAATATAGAAAAAAAAGTTCAAAAATTGGAACTAGGATGAGGATGGACTACTCACTAACAACACGTGCACATGCAAATGAAGGTACAACCAAACATGTACCTGTCAGATATTTCTTCATCGAGTGAGGAAAGCTTAGGACAAATAGAGAGAAATGCGACTGCATCTAGTAGATATGATAAGCAAACAAGGACCAAAGGTGAAAAAGTCAGAAGAAAACTTTGTAGACGCATGGAAGTTTTTCTTATCAAAGGAGGATCATGCTCTTATGATGATGAGAGCATAAGAGACATAGAGGTTCCACTCAGGTATAAGCATCTAGTGAAACAATGGGTATCTAAAGAACTACCTCCTATAGATGATGACTTCATTGTCAGCAATAGGACATATCGCATTGCACCATCCTCCCTGCATGGCCTAGGGATATTTTCCATGGATGGAATAATTGTAAAATACAATATAGTAATTGAATTGATGGACTATGTCAGACCATGTTACAATTATAATGATTGGATGCGGCTGGTTTGATACATGCAAAGTATGTGGAGATATGCACTCGCTGCAAATTATATAGAACTAATAAACAAGGATAAAAATAAGGGAGAGACTATCTATATTGATGGAAGGCCTAAATATTCCGGAAATATCATAGGGTTTATAAACAACACATGACCCAGGACAACAAACAAGCAACTGAATTACATATATGAGGGATGCGAAGAGAATTGGGTAGTCCTATGCGCAATAAAAAAGATAGGTCCCGGGGAAGAGTTATTAGTGGATTACCATTTGAATTGAATAGAAACATTGACTAATGGTGTGCGAGTACTTATGCAACACCTCTTTAAGAAACCTCTACTTATTGCATTATATTTTTTTTTATCTTTAACATTGTTTTAAATATGTCACGGTCCCAATTTTATAATAATGTGGGAGCTTGATCGTTGAGGTTGATTTTATTTGGGTGGCAATCAGTTTTTTTGTTATCGTTAACAACTTTTTAAATATTTGGGGGTTCTAATTATATTATAATGTGGCAGGATGATCGTGGAAAAGGGCCAGCCGCAGAACATGTAAATGATTATCAATTTTCACTTTCATTTTACGTGAATTTTATTATTTTCTTATATAATTTTACTGAAATAACATTGTTTTTGTTGAAATAACATGTAGTCGACATGTCATGTTGATCATGATTCCACCAATGAGGAGGGGTTGTATTCATCTCCTAATCTGATGGTATTAATAAAAAAAAAGATCATTAAAGCGAACACGAAACTTGTTATCTTGTTAGATCATCCAGATCAAACTCTCGATGTCCTAGAAAAGATCAATCTCTTTATGTCACAACTTAACACATATAAGGTAATAACCATAATTTAAAGTGTTTTTTTCTAATGTACTCATATGTTCAATTATGAAACTTTGTTCTTTAACTTTTACATTATCTCATGAAAAAACATTTTCTTTTTTATAAAGAGATTTTTAGAGCCTGTTCAGCCTGGTGTTGGTAGTAGTGGCACTACAGAGACGCTATAAAGTTCTGATGCGGGTGGTCATACAGCTGCTAGAGTACTATTTACTTCTCCATATTCCACACCTAATTCAGATAGGAGCCATGACATGCACCACAAGACATCCACACATTGTTCAGAGTCTAGAGATGGTGACAGAGATGAGGCTGGTGATGTGGTTGACATGGTTGCATTTACTAGAGCTAGACGTCTGACAAGCATGAGGACCCTTCCGTGCACATTTTTGGTCGACGATAATGGACTTCCATTAAAACAAATAAGACTCCGAGGTAGTTTTAATTCATATTTTAATCATTTTATGTTGTCCATCTCTGATGCAGGAGCATCTCAAGCGAGCCAGCGTGGAGACAACGGACAGCTGGAAAAGCGCCCAGCACAAATTTTGAAAATATTTTAAAATATTAATGAAGCCATTAAGAAGGAGCGCCCTTGTAAAACGTAATCGGACCTTGAGCGATCCGCTCTCGTCCTTATTAGGTAGAAGGCATTTATAGTAGTAAATGCAGGTAGATAGAATTGAATGTTAGATTAGACAGTTTTAGAGTGTAAGAGGGAAACGGGATATAAACACCCTCATTGTGTATTGTAACATGAGGTGAAGAGATTATGAAGAGTAGGAAGAGCATAGAGGAGAAGCAAAGAGCTATGTGAAAACACCCATGTACAGAAATTTGAATTAATAGAGAAAGCTTTAATTCAAATTCATGGCGTCATGTTTGTTCTCTATGTATGTATGCTAAATGTTATGCTCATGGTTATTTTACTCTTCCTACTGTACATTTGCTTTTATGCTATGTATGAATGATTTCCTGTTGAATGTTTGAAATCTGAGAGGAAAGGAAAAAGGAATGAGTTTCAATTGTTTCTCTATCTGAGAAAGAGTCCTTGCAAAGAGTGCATTTGAATTGTCCGCAAGGAGTGCATTGACAAAGGGTTCAGAGGGTTGTCTCTGAAAGCTCAGACTAGATAGATTTTGTTCTCATTCACTTAGAAGTGCAGTCAGGCACAGGAGCCATGCAAGGAGTGCACAGGATGAGTAAAGCCTCAAGGTTGCGAATCTGAGCGAAGCATTGAGAGACTGTTGCTGCAGGTGTGCGCAGAATCAACGGATTTCAACACTTGGAAGTGTTTGAAGGTTGCCGCAAGGAGTGCGAGAAGGAGTTTTCTGAAAGACTAGAAGTTGTGGGAAACTCAGTAGGATTTTAACCTTTGAAGGGGTTGAAGGAAGGTAACAGGCCAAGTACCTTGAAAATCTGAAGGAAGGCATAGTGGCATCGAGCCACAAAAGGATGAGTTATGCGGAGAGAGGCACTTTGTTTAGTTCGCGTAGAAGTCCACAAGGGAAGAACAGACGGTCATAATTCTCTGTGGAGAATATGCGAAGTCCCGTGAGCTGCTAGATATCATGAAGGAGCAGGGGATTACCATGAGTATTCCTAAAGGTGCAAGCTCAGGAGAGGCAAAGCCATCGATCCAAGTCAGTCAGGGCTGTTGGATCACTCGTGAAATTGCCTATAGAGATTTCGAGAGAGGAAGGGTCGAAAAATTGGTAGTAACGTTCATGAAATCGTGAAGCGCGAAGCCGTGAAGGATTGATAGGATTGTGTGGGACCATAGGGGCCAGCAAGGTAGACAGGTGGCACTCTATCAACGTAAAATTCAATCAAGTTGAAGTCTCGAAACGGTGAGAAGTCTAGTTGTGGGGCCAGTGCCAGGAAACATGTTGAAATCTAACATCTCGGGATTTCGGCGAATAGACTATCGGGATTTCGGGGTTCGTGGGCAGAGTTGTATGTTATCGCAACTCGTGAACTCACGAAAGCCGACAAGTCGAGGTGATATCGGAGTTTCAGATTTTAGGGATTCGGGGTCATAGTGAGCAGGCGCTTGACCATAGGATTCACGATATCGTGAAGTCCAATCTCCTAAGTGCAAAGGGGGGATCCCACGAGGATTTTCTATGGGTGCAGATTTTCTGAAAGGAAAATAGAAGAGCCAGTTTAGAGTTCTTCAGGCCAGTGAAAGGAGAAAGATCATGTTGACATGGACCTTGCGACCTACGGGTTGTGGAGGGGTGGCTGCGTTATTATTTGGTATCAACGCACAGAAAGGTTCTTTGCTTTCTATAGCAAAGAAAAGAAAAAATTTCACCATGCCACCAAGGAGAAGGGACAGGAAAACACTTGATCCGCCAGAGGATAGGGAAATGCTGAGAAGAAGAGGTAGGCAGATGACTGATCCAGCTATGGAAAAATAAATGCATGATTTACACGCTAGACTCGAAGACATGGAGATAGCACAGAGACGCACAGTCAGTGCAGGGGATCTTAGTGATTCCAAAAGTGAAATTGAGGCTGAACATGAAGAAGAAGTTGCAGCCGAAGATGTAGCAAACGAATGTTTGATTAGAGCTATTGCAAGAATGGGTGCAAGAGAGAAAATGGACATTCTAGTTTATGAGGGAAACTTGGATGTAGAGGAGTTTCTAGACTGTATTAGAGCTCTGGACACGTACTTTTACTATGAAGATGTCGAAGAAGACAAAAAGGTCAAGCATGTTGTCACAAGATTAAAGGGACATGCAGCATTGTGGTGGGATGAACTACAAGATGATAGACGCTGCAAGGGCAAGAAAAAGATCAAGAGTTGGGACAGAATGATCGTGAAGATGAAGGTGAAATTCATCCCTAGAGATTACCAAATTACGTTGTTCAGGAGAATGCAGAACCTGAGACAGAAGATGATGACAGTGAAAGAATACACTGAAGAATTCTACAAGTTGAACATCAGGGCAGGTCATTGGGAAAGCGATGATGAGAAAGTTGCCAGATACATGAATGGCCTGAGATATGACATTCAGGATGAGATGAGAATGGTAACCATCCAAACAGTGGAAGATGGTTATCAGATGGCTCTAAAAGTGGAAGAGAAGCTGAGTCAAAAGCAGGGTCAGAGAGGCCGAGGCAGAAGTCAACCCAGAGGCAAATCAGTTGCCCAGGATAAAAACCAGAATCCCAAGGAGGACTGGAAGAAACCTTAGACTTGAATTGAGAGAGGTGGAACCTCACAGCGAGGGAAATATGATGAACAGAGAGGGCAACATACTGAATAGAGAGGAGATTATGCTGATAATAATGTTTTTCCTCGTACCAGAGGTAGAGGAAGAGGAAGAGGTGGAGTAATAACATGCTTCACATGTGGAAAGAATGGGCACAAGTCTTATGAGTGTCCATATAAAAACAGAGAAGGAGGAGAAACTCACATCGCCGAAGCACAGAGGCGAGATGTTGAGGCAGAAGACGTTGAAGGTGGAAGATCGTTGATGATGCGAAAAGCTCTTTTGACACCAGAGAAGGAGGTGGAGAGTTCAGTCCAAAGAACCAGACTTTTCCGGACTGCTTGCAAGACCAAGGACAGGGTATGCAAGGTCATTGTGGACAGTGATAGCACAGATAATCTCGTTTCTACAGAGATGGTAGAGAAGCTGGAGCTGGAGACGATTGATCATCCAAGCCCATACAAAGTTTCGTGGCTACAAAAAGGACATCAGGTAACTGTCACTAAATAGTGTTTAGTTGAATTCAAAATAGGAGGATATAATGATAAGATACTTTGTGATGTTATTCCCATGGATGTTTGTCATCTATTGCTGGGTAGACCGTGGAAATATGACATAAATGTTATTCATGATGGGAGAATGAACACATACACCCTAGAGAAGAATGGGAGAACTCACATGTTGCTTCCAATCAAGGATAAGGAGGTGAAACTGGAAGTAAGTAACACTGTACTTCTCATGAGTGGGAAGGAACTTCTTACAGAGGTTAAGAAGAAGGAAGAGCCACAGTTCATTGTGGTCAGAAAATTGAATATTTGTTTGACCAACACAAGAGTGGATGATTTACCAAAAGAAGTTCAGGAACTACTGGAAGAGTTCGCTGACATAGTAGTGGACGAACTACCTCGTTCGTTGCCACCAATCAAAAGCATGAGTCATCACATTGATCTCATACCAGGAGCCAGTTTGCCAAACAAAGCCACGTACAGACTAACACCGCAAGAGAATGAAGAGGTTAAAAGGCAAGTCCAGGATTTATTGGACAAATGTTTGGTCAGGGAAAGCTTGAGTCAGTGTGTTGTTCCAACAGTACTCAGTCCGAAGAAAGACGGAGGCTGGAGGATGTGTACTGAATTGAGGGTGATTAACAAGATAACCATCAGGTATAAATTTCCATTGCCAAGGATGGATGCTCTGATGGATTGCTTGAGTGGAGAAAAACTCTTTCAAAGATTGATTTGAAAAGTGATTATCATCAAATCCGCATGAGAGAAGGTGATGAGTGGAAGACAGCATTCAAAACAAACGAAGGGTTGTATGAATGGTTTGTTATGTCGTTTGGCTTAACAAACATGCCGAGTACCTTCATGAGGTTGATGAACGAAGTCCTGAGGGAGTTCATCGGAAAATTTATTATCGTATATATGGATGACATATTGATTTTCAGTAAAATAGTGGCAGAGCATCTAAAACATTTGGCTACAGTTTGTTATCGTATATCTGGATGACATATTGATTTTCAGTAAAACAACGACAGAGCATCTAAAACATTTGGCTATAGTGATGCAGAGGTTACAACAGGAGAAGTTGTTGATAAACATGAATAAATCCTCATTCATGAAGACAGAGCTCATTTATTTGGGATTTGTTATTTCTGCAGATGAGTTGAGGATGGATCCAGATAAGGTGGAGGTAATCAAGAATTGGCCATCRCCGAAGAATATCTTTGAGGTGAGAAGTTTTCACAGATTGGCTAGTTTCTACAGAAAATTCATTAGGAATTTCAGTGGAATTAGTGCACCGATGATGGATACAGTGAATAAAAGACACAAGTCTTTTCACTGGACAGAAGAGGCTGAGAAGAGTTTTAATCTGTTGAAGAGGAAGATCACGGAACAACCAATTTTGGTATTGCCAGATTTCCAAAAGACATTTCAAGTGAAATGCGATGCAAGTGGATTTGCAATAGGGGCAGTCTTGAGTCAGGAAGACAGGCCGATAGCATACTTCAGCAAGAAGCTGAATGAAGTGAAAGTTAAATACTCCACGTATGATAAGGAGTTTTATGCTATTATGCAGGCATTGAAGAAATGGAGACATTACTTGATCCCGAAGGAGTTTGTCTTATACAGTGACAATCATGCACTGCAGTTTGTGACTCAACGGGAAAAGTTGAATCAGAGACATGTCAAATGGGTTGACTATATGCAAAATTTCACTTTTGTGATTAAACATATTTCTGGTACTGCTAACAAAGTTGTTGATGCTTTGAGTAGGAAGTGTTTGTTATTGCAGGAGTTCAAAGTCAAAACATTGGGTTTTGATGACATCAAAACATTGGGTTTTGATGACCTCAGGGACATGTACGCAAATGATCCAGATTTTAAGGAGGCGTACAAAGCAGCTGAGAATCCAATTCTAAGGGATAGAAGCCAATGGACAGAATACATGATCCACGAAGGATTACTGTTCAAAGGTAATCAATTTTGTATTCTGAAATGCTCCATGAGGGAGAACTTGCTGAAAGAAAAACACAGTGGAGGAATAGCAAGGCACTTTGGTCATGAAAAGACATTCGCAAAGTTGAATGAGTCATATTTTTGGCCAGGAATGCGAGCAGATGTCAAGATATTCATGGACAGATGCAAAATTTGCCAGTATTCGAAGGGAAGGAAACATAATGTGGGGTTTTATCAACCATTTCCCATACCTGAGAGGCCGTGGGATGCAATCAGCATGGATTTCATATTGGGGTTGCCAAGAACACAAAGAGGCTTTGAATCGATCTTTGTGGTGGTGGATAGATTTTCCAAGATGGCACACTTCATTCCATGTCAGAAGACCAGTGACGCAACTCACATTGCGAATCTGTTTTTCAAAGAAGTCATTCGACTTCATGGTTTGCCAAGGAGCATAGTTTTGGATCGAGACACCAAGTTCATAGGGCACTTTTGGAGGACGTTATGGAAGAAGCTGGGAACTAACTTGTCATTTAGTTTAGCTTATCATCCTCAGACGGATGGACAAACAAAAGTGGTGAACAGAAGTCTGGGAGACTTGTTGAGAAGCCTGGTGACAGAACACCACAGCCAATGGGATAACATATTACCACAGGCAGAGTTTGCTTATAACGACTCAGTTAACAGAAGCACAGGGAAAAGTCCATTTCAGATTGTCTATGGCATGCAGCCGAGAGGAATTTCTGAGTTAACAGATTCAGAATAGAATGCAACTAGGAGCACTAGTGCAGAAGAATTCATCGAGGCGATGAAGAAACTTCATAGCCAGGTGAAGGAGCGGTTGCAGAGTTCGAGCCAGGAATATAAGCACAGAGCAGATCAACACGGGAGACAACTTCAGTTTGAGGTTGGTGATTTGGTTCTAGCACATTTGAGGAAGGAAAGGTTCCCAAGAGGAACATACAATAAACTGAAGATGAAGAAAATCAGACCATGTAAGGTCTTAAAGAAGTTTTGGATGAATGCTTACGAGATTGAATTACCCGATGGGATCGGAATTTCTCCGATATTCAATATCTCAGATTTGTACCCATATAAAGTTGAGGAAGAAGGGACAGGAAATGAGAAGCTAGTGATCCCGTGGACAAAGCAGATGCCAGTTGCAAAAAAACCGCAAATGGAGCGCATACTGGACAAAAGGGTCAGCAAGAAGACTAGGCAGAAGCAATACTTTGAGTATTTGGTCAAGTGGAAGGGCCATCCAGTTGAAGATTCCAGCTGGGAGAACGAAGTGGCGATCAAGAGGCATGGATAGACCGTGCATGAGCTCATGGACAGGAGCCCATGAAAATGTTCAAGCCAGGG
Source organism: Picea mariana (assembly GCA_032191745.1). NCBI lineage: Eukaryota > Viridiplantae > Streptophyta > Pinopsida > Pinales > Pinaceae > Picea > Picea mariana. The sequence continues at coordinate 141,259 of JASDQU010735339.1, forward strand.
AGTATGATGCAGGAGAATCTCAAGCGAGCCAGCATGGAGACAACGGACAGCTGGAAAAGCGCCTAGCACAAATTTTGAAAATATTTTAAAATATCAATGAAGCCATTAAGAAGGAGTGCCCTTGTAAAATGTAATCGGACCTTGAGTGATCCTCTCTCGTCCTTAGTAGGTAGAAGGCATTTATAGTAGTAAATGCAGGTAGATAGAATTGAATGTTAGATTAGACAGTTTTAGAGCGCAAGAGGGAAATGGGATATAGACACCCTCATTGTGTATTGTAACGTGAGGTGAAGAGATTATGAAGAGTAGGAAGAGCATAGAGGAGATGCAGAGAGCTGTGTGAAAACACCCATGTACATAAATTTGAATTAATAGAGAAAGATTTAATTCAAATTCATGGCGTCATGTTTGTTCTCTGTGTATGTATGCTAAATGTTATGCTCATGGTTATTTTACTCTTCCTACTGTACATTTTCTTTTATGCTATGTATGAATGATTTCTTGTTGAATGTTTGAAATCTAAGAGGAAAGGAAAAAGGAATGAGTTTCAATTGTTTCTCTATATGAGCAAGAGTTCCTACAAAGAGTGTAGTTGAAATGTCCGCAAGGAGTGCGTTGACGAAGGGTTCAGAGGGTTGTCTCTGAAAGCTCAGACTAGATAGCTTTTGTTCTCATTCACTTAGAAGTGCAGTCAGGCACAGGAGCCGTGCAAGGAGTGCACAGGCTGAGTAAAGCCTCAGGGTTGTGAATATGAGCGAAGCATTGAGAGACTGTTGCTGTAGGTGTGCGCAGAATCGAAGAATTTCAACACTTGGAAGTGTTTGAAGGTTGCCGCAAGGAGTGCGAGCAAGAGTTTTCTGAAAGACTCAAAGTCGTGGGAAACTCAGTAGGATTTTAACCTTCGAAGAGGTCTAAGGAAGGTAACAGGCCAAGTACCTTGAAAATCTAAAGGAAGGCATAGTGGCATCAAGCCGCAGAAGGATGAGTTCTGTGGAGAGAGGCACTTTGTTTAGTTCACGCAGAAGTCCACAAGGGAATAACGTATGGTCAGAATTCTCTGTGGAGAATTGTCAGATCTCACAAAGGAGCAGGGGATTACCGTGAGTATTCCTAAAGGTGCAAGCTCAGGAGAGGCAGAGCCATCGATCCAAGTCAGTTGGGGCTGTTGGATCACTCGTGAAATCGCCTATCGGGATTTCAAGAGAGGAAGGGTCGAAAACTTGGTATTAACGTTCACGAAATCACGAAGCATGAAGCCGTGAAGGATTGATAGGATTATGTGGGACCATAGGGGTCAGCAAGGTAGACAGGTGGAACTCTATTGATGTAGAAGTCGATCGAGTTGAAGTCTCGAAACGGCGAGAAGTCTAGTTGTGGGGCCAGTGCTGAGAAACGTGTCAAAATCTGACATCTCAGGATTTCGACGAATAGAATATAGGGATTTTGGGGTTCGTGGGTGGAGTTGTATGTTATCGCAACTTGCAAACTCACGAAAGCCGACAAGTCGGGGTGATATCGGAGTTTCGAAGTTTCAGGATTCGAGGTCATAGTGAGCAGGTGCTTGACCATAGGATTTGCGATATCGCGAAGTCCGATCTCCTAAGTGCAAAGGGGGGATCCCACGAGGATTTGTTGTGGGTACAGATTTTTCGAAAGGAAAATAGAAGAGCCGGTTTAGAGTTCTTCAGGCCAGTGAAAGGAGAAAGATCCTATTGACGTGGACCTTCCGACCTGTGGGTTGTGGAGGGGTGGCTGCATCATCAATCTCATAGACAAATCATCTAGATTATTAATTTTAAATTAATGATCATATATTTTTGTGTGTAGGAAACGACCATTTTTATAGGCACCTAGAAAGTAAGGCCTTGTTGATTTTTGGGGCAACCTTACACATGAGGTGGAATTGCCAGAATTCCAACCTCAAAAAGGAACTTATGGATTATCTTGAAGGCCTCTTTGGAGTAGACACGTTCAATAAAAAATAGGTCACCTCTACAACGAGAGAATATTTAAAATATACACGGGATGTTTATAGATGAAGCTTGGAAGGAAATCCTAGGTATGAGCATCCTCCCTCAATTCCAGAGAGGGAGTGGAAGGCGATAAATGATAATGCAAAAGAGACGATTTTGAAAAAATCAGGAGAAAAAATAATTGGTACACCAAGGTAAATTACAATATTTTGATTTCAATACCAGCTTTAATTTTCTTTAGATCTAAATAAAAGTGTGGTTATATAACATACTTGAAAATTTTGATGATAGGTTGCCTGACACTTCGAAGGAAACCAAAGCAAGAATTGAAAAACATGGCCAACAAAAGCTAGGCCAAGGTGGCTACTCAAGGTTATAGTCACGAATCATAAGTACCCAAACATATTAAGAATATTATTTGTATCTCCGTACAACTTTCAGGTAATTGCAACCAAAAACATTAAAAAATCATTCCCTTTTGCAATGCAGGGTAACGAATTTGGAACTGAAACCACGAAGGAATACCTCCAACTTGGTTACAAGTATGGTTATAAAGTCGTGGTTGATCGTAGGAAAAGCATGGGGCATACTCCAAGATCTATTTTATGGGATAAGGTAAATAAAAATCAGTCCACATTAACCTTTCATTACTTATAAAATACGTAAATGTTTGATATCGTCCATAATTTAATGTCTTACTTTATTTTAATCAGGGGAGAATAACTATCAATGAAACCATTAGTATTGGACAACAGAGCATTGATAGTGTAATGCAGCCAAAAGATAATGGTGCTCCCCAACAACCCCATCCTAGTGAGGTGAAACCCCAAGATGTTTCTGTGACTGAGGCCCACAATGGTAAAATGGTTGTATATTAATCATGTACTTAATAATTCTATACTTATAAATTTTGATGTTTCAATGGCAGAGAATTTCATAGTTGATCCTCCTCGACCTGAAGATCATGTGAACAGGGAAACCATTCCAATGGTGTTGACTAGAGGACCAGGTAAATAATTACATTGCAGAGTTTTCTTTTAATATTAATGAACTACTTCAATGATATTTAAAAATTGGCCATATAAATTTAATATTTTTTGTTTTTTTAGGTGATGGCCCCTCACAGCAACATCCACATTGTGGGTACGAGACCAGACACACTTGGCGTGAAAGGACTAAAACAACATTAGCTGTTGAAGATCACCCAGTAAACGAAGACATGGAGATGGATGAATTACTTAAGACTCGGAAAACACAAAAGAAGACTAAAATAAATTGATGATGTGTAATAATTTTATAAGACAGTTAGATGTACATCATATAGCTGAACATGTAATAATGCATATAATGCATTGACATTATGGGTACTTTTTGTTATACACTTAATGATAATTTCATTTTCTCTTAGATTTGGTATATATTGATTCAATACTCATTGGTTCTATTGGCCTTGACATACAATTTCTGCATCAATTTGTGGCTCCATGGATATCATCTTAGCGATTTGAAGGCATTGGTAAACGTAAAATTTAAGAGATTGAATTGTTCAAGTTTGGATTTAAAATTTACATGCTTGTTTATTTGTGGGTTTCAAGAGTTCCAAACTTGTATCTCTTTGTCTTTTAAGAATGGTAATCTCTTTGTATTTTAAGATATAACGTGAGAATCCAAGCAAGACCTGGTGCCTTGTTCTTGTGATTTGGAGTCTAGGCAACAAGTAGAACTTGAATATGAAATATGCAACTTCCAAAATCTTGTGACATGATATATGCAACTTTGAAAGTCTTGTGACATGTGACATGTGGCAAGCATCTTTTCAAAGAAATGTGAAAACTTTAAACTTGGTGCAACAGGCAAAAAGAAATTTTTGGAAATGTTATCCCCGATTTCTAGGGATAACTAGGAGATCATGTCTTGAGGCCCACAGGTCCTAGACATGGAGTATCGAGAGAAGGATTGACCTGAGCATGGCCCTGGAGGGCCCATCCTTCTTCTTCTTCACCATATTTTTCCTGTCAGCAGTAACAACATCCATCACCATCGGCTTGGACTTGCATCAGAGAAGACTCTTGCTCCATGAGGTAATTGGTCCAGGTATCATGGTGTGTGTCATGTTTGATCATTATAACTTTCTTATATATGCATCAGGTTCCTTACATTTCTGACAACTACTTGGATCTTACACTAACCCACTTGACCATTGTTTGGGGGATTAACGGGGTGACCTAGCAAGCTTGTATCCATGGGTTTTGGTTAGCCACCAGGGGGAATTTGAAGAGCCATCGTCCGCTCCCACCATACTATCACTTTACATCTTATCTCCCATACATCCATCCCTTTCCCCTAGTACGAGCATTAGGATGACCTACTTGAGGGGTTACACTTCATCCTGTGGGAAGAAGGGGCTAAAGGCCCAGGGGGTAAAAGCAGTTGGTAAAATATAAAAGCCATAGGAAATAAAACCTAGAGCTTCGCCTAGGGATCCCCGAGAAGGCAATAAAAGGCCTCTCGACAAGAAACAAAAGGGACCCAAAGAAAAATAATAAAACAAGACCTAACCAAGAGGATGGGAGGTCTCATCATGAGCCGACCCATTATATTCATAGGTATCTAGCAGTATGGCATTTCCATTATCTGGTCACCACGCCAGGGCAATGACCTTTGGTTGCATGGACAAGGGAAAGGGGGTCTCATCACGAGCCAGCCTTATCATTTCTGCGAAAATACCAGTGGGTAACA
>JASDQU010735339.1:185499-231911 GCA_032191745.1 Picea mariana
GTGAGGCGCAACTCTTCTTGGAGGATTTCTCTTGGCATATATGGTGTTTCTCTCAAGGAAGGTTTACAACTAGGGTTTGATTATGCATTCTTCATGATATGTAAGTGAATTTTTCATGCAAAACTTCTTAAGTGAATGGTTGTAGGCTTAATTTCTTACATTTTCTATTATATTGCTGAATCTTGAAACCCTAGGTAGCAAGCACACAAGTAGGTCATTGTTATATGTCCCCTTGATTGAGAAATTGTTTTAGCCATTGATGAAGGAAGATATAGCCTAGCCATTGCTACACTTTTCTCCCTTTTTCTGAGCTAGCATTGAAGTTATAGGTTGAAAAGAGGAGACATCCTAGGCCTAGTTGAATCTACACCTAGGGTTTTAACCTCCTAGGGTTTGAGGGCCTTGCCTTTGCAACACGTTCTCCCTTAAATCTGTACTTTGAAGCTAGTTGTTTTGCCAAGTGTATTTAGATAAAGAGGAAGGAGCACGAGGCCTTGCTTAAGCAACACCGGAGTGAGCCTCCTTCCCTTAGGGTTTTGATTCTAGGGCCCTGCCATTGCAACACCATAGAACCCTACCTTCCAATCTCTGAATTTTAAATCCTCCCGAGATCTTTTCCCCTTGCTTTTGACTCCATTTCACCCTAAGGCACTGGTTAGACTTACAACGTTGAGTTTTTGCTATGTAAAATCAGCTTTCAAACTTCAAATTTTTGAAACCCTAACTAACCCTAACACTGCTAACCTAGGCTGACATCATACTTGACGCAACAAGCCTTCTAACTAGCAAATAAGCAATTAAAGGATGACGTCAAGCATTTATTGAACAATTGTTGATGGAAAATACTCTTGGCTTGGTCATTTTTTTGTAGATATTGATGAATTGGTAATTTTGCATAGGTTGTTTAGCAGAACGTTGACCTCATCTTATCTATTATTTTTCTTATTAAATGAAATCAGATAATTAAGAAGTACTAACCCTTTGAGTTATAGCCTACAAATATTGTATTGTATTGTTATCATGTTGTTCCAGGCAGGTGTTTTCAACAGGGAATTCACTTCTTTATTGGCTGATTAGCCGAATTATCTGATATTGGTGGTAACCTGAGAGGAGGGAAAACCTTAACTCTTGACCTTCTGTTCTTTGCCTCTTCAAACCCAGGTTACTGGGGACGTCTCCCTTGGGATAACCTCCCTAAACAGAAAGAACCTCCCCATCGAGGTGACATTGGGTGGGGAAGGTTCCTATTACGCCAGTTTTTCCATTATCCTATAGCCTGTGAACTAAAATACAAACTGCGCGATAATAGGAAATATGCAATAAGAAGTTTTTGGAAGTTGTAAAAAGAACTTAAAAAATATTACAACTCATGACATGCATCTTTCAAAATCTTGTGACATGTGACATCGATCTTTGAAAATGTTGCGACATGCGATATGTAACCTGCAAAAAGCATATGTTCCATGCACGTGAACTTTGAACTTGGTTTGACTTGTTAACTTTGAACTTGGTGTGACATGTGACATGCAAAACTTGAACTTGGTGCGACATGTGATATGTGAACTTTGAACTTTGTGTGACATGCAATATGCATATTTTTGCAACTTGTGAAACACATATTTTAGTATTTTCACCATAACTTTTGAACCCAAAATTTGTTTTGTGTGATATTTGTACCATTGTAAAGGTCTTGTTAAGATATGAAACTTTATCGTTACAAGTTTTATGAGATTACTTATCATTGTTTCAAATTCAAAAAATGAAAATATGGGCACATTGTCAATGGCCTAGAAACCCAATAACACAACATTTCAACTAATGTGTCCTTAAAATCATTATCAAAGTGACCAATGTCAAATCCCATGAAAGGAGCTTCAAATCAAGGAAGTAAACTTGAGCATCTTATTAACTTGTCAATTGACTTCTTTATGTTAAATTATTTTTTCTAAAATATGATTCAAAGTTTTTATATTTTCATCTTACATATCTTGTGGCAACAACATCCAAGTATTGATACTAAAAAGGAGATTATACATTTTAATCTGAAGACATTATGTATGAAAGAGTGAAAGTTGGAAACAAGGATGTTAGTCACCTTTGGCCAAGCATTTTATGGAGAGATGCGATTCCTATGATGCATATGTCGTGGACTATTCTTTTGTATCTATTGAGCATTAGGGTTGTTGTAGGAACATCCTTTACATTGTAGACTATCTCATGTTTAGAGTTTGCATTCTTATTTCTATTTTCTAGAAATATTTGTCTAAACTTGTAGGCATGAAGTTGTAATTAGTTGATTAATACAAAACTATTTTGGGTATTGCAACTATTTATTCATATTCATGTTTTTTATTTTCACAGTCAACTTATTGCTAGGTATAATGGTGGTAATATGTTTGGTTATGTGTTTTATTCATCATTTCTATACCAAAATTGGTAAAACCCAAATCAATAATGGCTACTGGGACAAAATATGGATGGCTTCCCTATATCAAACAAGGATAAATCTAATTGGGACTTCTCACTAGGGTGAACCCTTGTTGTTGAGTGAGCCATTTCAACCCATCAACATAATTGGAACTAGAATGAGGGTGAATGACAAACCAACGCATGTGGAGGCATTTTTCTGAAATGCTTTAATGGCCCATGGCTCTTCTCCATGGCTATTGAGTGGACCATTTCAACCCACACTCCAAGCCAAAAACAAGACTCACAAGCCATTCTAGTTGTTAATATCTAGTTACGAAAAATTCTAGTTGCTAATATCCTTTTTATCTTTTGGTCATTGAGTAATTTTCTGCATTTTATTATCACACGTCCATACTTTATTAAACATTGATTAATTTGGTAAAGTGGTTTATCTCTTTACTTATTGTTGTTAACTTAGATCTAGGAGCTGCTATGGAATTCCCACTATATATTACAATGGTGGTACTCTTTTAGTCCACTTTGACCTACTATTGTGGTCATTTGTTGGACATAAATAAAATTATATTATCTTATCTGACATGCTCATGCAACCAATTTACAAGTATTTCTTTGAATGCTACCAAATTATTATAATCACGTTCGTACCTATGAAAGCACTATGATTACTAAAGTTTTTGGCCTATATGTTGTCAAGTTAGCTAGAGGGCATAAGGTACTTTATTAGGTTTATTATTCTACATCCAATGTCATATGATTCTCCTTATTGTCTAGGATAACATTTCAATATTTGAGGTTTAACTATATATATATCTTTGCAAATTCTATGAATAAGATTTGTTTTCAAGGTCTAGAGTATTTAAAAATGTTCTCATTGCAGTAGTTGTCTCTAGGACCGTGTATTACAGTGTTACCCAATGCAAAATTGTTTTTTCAAGTCCTTGTAAAGTTGAAATATCATCTCTAATAAATTGAAATGGGAAATTGAACAAGTCCATTTTATAGTTATAGGTAATATGTTCTGCTCAGAGCTGCAGATACATAGACGCTTTGATCTAAAAGGTTCATCTCAAGGTCGCTCAACAAACAAAGTTGAAATTGAAGAAACAACAACTCTCAAGGATCTGGAATTGGACTTTGTATTTTACCTTGAACCATCTCGACGTCATATCAAATTTATGTTCTTTACTCTTAGAATTATACAAATATATTAGTCTTTGGATTGGTATTGTCACCAGGTTGGCACACAAGGGTTGGATATGCTTCTTTCCTTCAAGGCTTGAGTTATTTTGTGTTTTCAATGCTTTGTTATCAAAAGCCAATTGAATAAAACACACACCAACTTTGTTTGGGAAACTATCCCTCACGAATGAACAATCCCATTTCCAATTCCTTCATTCACCTCTCTCTTTTTAAAAAAGCACATTTAGTTGGATACAAACATGAAGTAAAAGGTTAAATGGAGTGATAGAGTGATAATCTCTTATTCTACAAAAATGGTTGTAGCTTGGCAGTGCTACACTCATAGAGGTATGTGCTATCTCTCTCCACAATCTTATGAAACCCAACAATACAATTGTCATCAACACCCCCAAAAAAAAATATACAAGGCTCTAGTATTGAGAATTAGTGAGCTACTCCAAGCTAATAAATTTTATTCCAACAACAAACACAATATGTCACTCCAAGAGATAAAGATATCTATATAGACTAGAACACTCAAGCTCTACTCAACCTTTATGCTCCCAACATTGAAACATGTATGTCTCTATCCCAATTCAAAGAAACAATCATTATCATAATGATATCATATTTCTTTGTAGAGTTTGGATAACCAAGAACTTAGCTCAATAAACCAATACCCATTCTTATCATTGACATCTACATAGGCTTCAAATTAGTTTTCACCAACCATTAGAATATAATTCACAATACCTTCACAAGTTTCTTGTTCTTTTAATTAAACTCCAATCCAACTTATATTCCATTAATTTAACATAAATGAGATGTCACACAATGACATAATGTTTACTCTAGAAACCCAAATGGCAAAAACAAATTTCAATGGTTACTCAATTCTCATTTTGAGAATCTTTGGTTACAATGTAACTCATGGATCTTTGTGCATACTTTCCTCTTGGCCAAAATACCCTTTGAGAGTCGTGTCACAAGGAAGAATAGATCTTGGGGGTAATGGGAAGGCCAAGAGATCGACCTTTTAGTTCCCATTTCTCTCTCTCTTTTTTGCTCCTATTTTGATTTTTCTATTTTATTTTGTTTTACTTTTCTTTCTTTGTCTCATTTAATTTATAAAATTTTCATTGTCCTTTATTATATAACCTTCATTAATTTTTAAATTACACTTGTAGGTATTGATTCTTACAATCATTCTCGTGTTCAGATCCATTTCAAATCAGGCCTCCCCATTGAGAGGTATTTGGGTCTCCAAAATATTAGAGGACCAATCTAGAACAATGTGCCATCTTTCTGTTTCTCTTGAAAATGGATCTAACTATGAATGTTTGATTTCGTTACTAGATCGAGTTATTACTATGGATTTATCTCTAGTTCCTATATTTCTTTTTCCTTCATTACAAAAGTATCCTCATTGAATCTAAGCTCTAATCAATATTAAGATCCAACTCTTCACTCAGAATTCATTCCCATCTTTAGAGAGAAAGTCTCTTGCATTTTCAGACTTGGATACAATCTATCTTGGAAGTTAACGAATCCAAGTAGAATTTTGTTTTTATTATTCAGTGTGACTCCAACAAGCTATGCTATCATGTAGAAATTCCACAAGAGGATGTGTGAATGACCTCCTTCTACTAGGACCAATTGGTTCCTAGCATGGAAACAATTTTCTTATGTTGTACATTCTTACCAACACTCTATCCATGCAACAACTTCACTTGGAGGACCTCCTTAGTGTACAATCATAGCACCTTGTTTCACCCAAAATGGTTGACAAATCCTACTCATGTATAATTGTAGGTGACATTCATCAATAGGCTATAGTCTTGAGGATGAGGGTGTTATCACCTTAAAATTGCTCACTTGCACCATTTTTAGTAGTTACATATGAATACATCACAATTGGCATGAATAACCCTCATTTTAAGCCCCTTTCCATCATCACATGACCTCAAACTTGTTGGAATCGACCTAGTTAAACCTTTAAATTGACCAAAAGAGGTTATCATAGATATTTTCCCCATTATGTGCATGCATATAGTGTAGATATACCACCCAAAAGTTGTGCTTACCTTTAAAATCACTAATTTTGATTATTTATGACCCCCATCAATGCACTCCAATTGTTATTATGGGATGTTAATTATATGTGAAACCATATTAAACCCTAACTATTATTTTTAACTTTGATCTGGTCATCTTTAAACATTGTAAAGAAGGTCATGTCAATGCAGTTATCCACTACACAATTATAATTGATTCTCGACTTGTCATTGACAAGAGTGATGAGTTATGGAAAAGGCTTGATTTTTCTTTGTGTGCAACTGTTGATCCATAATATGGATAGTTAAATAGAATAGTGTGCATTTGTTATCCATGTTCCCTATGAGATATAAATTTAAAATTTTCATTTATTGTGGAAAATATCGTTTTATTATTTATTTGAAACTGTCAGTGTCCTTGAATTGTAAATGGAACCCACCCAGAGAAGGAAACATGGGCTAGACATCTTACAGAAAACAACACAAAATGTGGGAAACTATAGGAAATGGGGAAGTCTCATGAAACATGAAAGGAAACTAACATCATAAAATAATATCTTTGACTTTTCATACTATTGTGTTATCATTCATCCACTTTATTACACAATTTGCGTAAAATTCGGATTCCTATATGATAGAATTGTCATTGTTGTCTTTCATATCAGATTTGAAATATCAAATCGTTGTTCAGATTCATATCAAAACATAGGTTAAAAAATATAAAAGGTGAAAATAGAGTAGGAATTTCTACACTAGTATCATAAGTACAACCAAATAACTAATGGCACCATTGTAAATTAGAGAACATTTCCCTCCTTGTGCTTAAAAACACCACTATTTTTAAATGCTTGGTTGTTAATTGTTTTCATTGTATATAGTTTTTTATATGGTTTAGTATTTCTTAGGGTATATTTTAGTTCAATATTGTACTTGTGTTTTATTAGTGAATTTTTATTAATGAAAGTTATAGATGTTAGGAAATTCTTTTTGCTCAAAAATCCTTTTATAATTGGCTCAACATACTGTGAATAAAACAATGATCAACATACTGTGAATAAAGGCATCAAGTTTTATTTTTATTTTTAAATAAATATATGTTGTCGCAAGAGAGATCACCTCAAGAAATCGTGCGACGAAATTTCTATACAATCGATGAAAAACTATATAGAAATTTCATCGCAAGATTAATTGAACTCATCGCTCTTACGATGATCCCTTCAATAGTTGATTCGTCGTAAGATTCTTTAGCTTGTCTCTCTTGTGACAATCTCCCTATATTGTCGCTCATGCGATGATCTCCCTATATTGTCTCTCTTGCGACAATCTCTCTAATCTGTCGCTCTTGCAACAACCGCCCCAGCTTTTCGCTCGTGCGATGATATCCCTACCTTGTCTCTCTTGCGATGATTTTCATTGCTAGTCTCTCTTGTGATGATTTCCCTTCCTTGTCGCAATTTCGACGATTTACCTACTTTGTCGCTCTAGTGATGATACCCCTTCTTTGTTGCTCGTGCGATGATATCTCTTCTTTGTCGCTTGTGTGAAAAATTCCAAGTGTCATCTCTCTTGCGACGTTGTTTCAAGTTCGTCGCACTTTCCACGTCACGTGAAGCAACATTTGGGAGACCCAAGATTCGTCGCAATATCCACAACATAACTTCACAAGAGCGTTGAAACAGTCGTCGCAAAATGACCGAAATTTACTAGTGAACCTTATAGCATACCTTGAGAATAAGAAATACCTTAAGAAAATCCATTAGAATTCTCTTACACACCAGAAAGACACCCCAACAAATTTATCTCACCTTAAACATGATCTCTTTCTTGGTTTCACTAAAAATACAGAATTATGTCCTCTGTTTATAGTAATTCTATCCCCAAAAGACTGGCTGAGTTGACCTCAAATTTCTAATTGGGTTGTTGGACATAAAAATTCATATCTCCTCATTCCTAGGGATTTAGAGGGACTTCCATACATTTTTGGAAATGTCTCAGAATAATATTTCCAAACATGTAACTTGTGCTCCCATTTGAGTTAGGTATGTAGGGTAAACATTCCTTCAAATATAGGGTATTCAAATTGACCAAAAATAATACTTTCAACAATCTCCATCTTGGAATATTTATCTTGTACATATATAGGTTTGTAATATTCATCTTGGACATCTTGTAGTCTCCCACTGTATTTGACATAAATGGCAACAATATTTCCAACAATAGCCCCAATGAAATCAACATGGAAGCTAGAGGTGGACAAAGAAAACATAATCATGATCCAAGAAACTATTCTCAGTCAAGAGAGAATGGAGACAATATGCCTTTCATTTGGAGAAATGAAACCTACCTTTCCAAAGGGGTGGAAGGGAGAAAATGTGGATTTATCATTAAGTTAAACCCCCAATCATTTTAGGTAATCTCTCACAACCTTGGAAAATTTCGGTTGACAACCTAAGTTTGAGAAAAATCCTTGAATCAAACATTCCACTCCATGAATGTTTAAGGTCGTCTTCTTCCTATTATCAAACCACGATGGTAGCCTCTCCTCTCTAAATATATGGCATCATATAAGGAATCCCCTTGGATAGTGGGAAGTGACTTCAGCTTAATCTTAGGCCCTCATGAAAATAAAGGATGAACAATGGGGTACAAAGGATCCATTCTCTCCATTTTATGTCCATGAATGGCCTAACAGATACTATGACAACCACTAGAAAATTAACCTAGAAAAAACATATAAAAAAGAACGGATTTGTAATGGAAACACAAGCTTAAATTCTCTATTAACATAAGACTAGATTAATATGAATTATTCATCTCACTCGAGTATGGTGAGAGGTGTTGTTTTAAATCATTGGGATATTATATTATAATAAATAAGGACAAAAAACCCTCAAACATCCCTTTCAAGTTCAAAACATATGTGGGATAACCCCAATATTCCCTTTAATAAATAAGTAGTGGAATTGAGTACAAGTCCCCTTGGGCTCCAGAATGTTTAGGCTACACAAAAAGAAGCATAATTTAAAAGTAAGGCTCAAATCATGGAACAAAGAAATGTTTGAGAACATATTTTCTACAAAGATTAAGATGGAAATAGAGATGATCTATATCCAAGAAGAAATAGAACTTGGAAGTCTCAATCAAAATACACAACAAAAATAAGAGAAAGTCACTAAGATGTTGGGAAAAATATAAAAAGAATGATAAAATGTTCCTAGCTATATTTGCCAAAAATCTTATGACAAGATAACTTGAAATTTTCTTTGTGATATTTCACACAAATTCGTCTTCAACCCCACTTGGATAAATTGGTTATATGGATGTATTACAATTTCCTTCTGTAGTAGAAGTAAATGGCAAACCCATCAATTTCTTCAAATCATCTAGAGGTCTTCTCCAAGGATGCCCCTTGTCTCTTTTCATTTTCATTATAAAGATCAAAACTCTAAGATGGGAAATCTCCCTTGCCATAAGTGAAGGTTTTAATAAATACATTAATATTTCTACAAAGATTCCATATTTCACTCATTCACAATGTGTGGATGATTCTCTTCTAGTGGGAGCAATCCATATCCATGAAGCCAAATCCTACAAGAAAATCCTAGAGGTGTTTGGATGGGATTTTGGTCAAGAAATAATTAAAAAGAAATTAAAATGTTCTTAAGCCTGAGTCGTAAATCCAATGTAAGATTATCAACATTATAAGCTTTCAAAGAGAGGATTTTCCAACTACGTACCTAGGGTTTTCATTAAAAAAGAGATAGGAAGAATAAATTGGGAAATGATTAGAAACAAAATTAAGGGCAAGGTTGAAGCATGGGAAAATAGAAGCCTAACCCTGGCAAGTAGAAACCTATACATTATCTCAATTCTCAGTGCTATATCAATCTTCCTCAATTCAATAATTATGGTTCCTAAAAGAGTTATCGTTGAAACATGAGGCATACTCAGGGAATTCCTTTGGAAAGCCAATGGTCCAAAAATATAGTTCCACTTAGTAGCATGCGCAAAAGTCACCAAACCTGAAGAAGTTGAATGTTTTGGTCTCAAAAAACTGGACCTACGAACTGAGACATTAACAATGAAGTTGGTGTGGATATTTATTACCTCCCATACAAATCTTCAAGCTAACATTATAAAGAAAAAATGCCTTCTCCAAGGAATTCAATTGACATATTATTCAAAGATATGCCCAAAAGATCAACAATCTATAATAACTTGATCACTAATGGAGATCTTTGTGAAACAGGAACAAGTGAAACTCCCTTATGGAATGGAATCCAAATGTTCATAAAGAATAAGGATATCATTCATCTCAAACAAACTCTGACAAACAAGGGATGGATTAGAATATGGGACTAATAGAAAGAAAAATATGGAACTTCCCATCAATGGAAGGAGTTGTCCAAGAAATCTCTAACTTTATACACCAATTCAACAAACAATTTGGAAAACAAGCTTCAAAATAGAAGAATTTAGAGAAGTTCTAGGTAGGATCCGATGGGGAAGTAAAGGAAAAGGGGATTACACTATTGGACAAGGTTATGAGAAACTAAATGAGGTGGATGAACCACAAGCCTCGACAAAATCTTGGAAACCAATATGGCATCCCTAGAATTGAAACAATATTACCCATTTCATCTCTAGCGAGCGGAAGAAAAATCATGTCCTATGAAGCCCTCTATCTTAGATAACTTCAAGGTCCAACAAGATGCTCATGCTACATTAAAGTGCGAGAAAATTAGTACCCATATCCTAATAAGGTGTGACATTGCAAAACATGTCTAGGGATGCTATTACATCCTAATAAATACTCCCTTAGGCAATGAAGTTGACATCCTTTCTATTTTCACCAACTAGAGAAAAGGTCCTTGGAAATCCCTTGGGCTTTATCCTCTTGGGCTAATTCCCTAGAATTTATTATTTGGTCATTATGGAAGGCATGAAATAGAATAATTTGCAAATATGAATCCCCAACACCAGTGGCAATATGGAAGAATATAAAGAAAATTTTCAAAGAAGTCTTGTTAATTCATCCCCACCCTCGACCCTTAAATGAAGAGGAAAATGTCATTCTGAAATCAATGGGAATCTACCTTCTAGTGCCACTGAATCCTACCATTCAACTAAAGGAGGAAGAATGGATCCCCTTTAGGTAGGGATGGGTCAAATTTGATTTTTGCAAAGCATGAAAAGACAATCCAAAAGTGGTTGGGGCCAACGATATCCTCAAAACACATGATCTTAAGATAGAATGAATTTTTGGTAGGTTTCTAAACACATCGTCAAACAATGGAGACAAAAGCACTGTAATCAAAAAATGCATTGAGATAGAAAAAATATTGGATATATCCAACAACATATTTGAAGGAGACTCAAAGATTACCATTGGTTCACTCATTGGAAAATCTAAACACCTATCATGAAAAATGGCTTTAGTTATCCACTAGATCAAATATCAAGACTATGCATTTTCCTTTCTAAAATTTATCCATGTTCATCAAACGACCAACAATGAGGCAGACTGAAGTGATAGAAAATCTATAACAAATTAAAAATTTACATCGTTCAATCCCACCCTTAGTTACACAAAACATCAAGCATTTACCTTTGAAATTAAGTGTGCATGGATCCAAGCATTACAAAGCTAAACTCATACATTCCACTATGTCCAAAAATGGCACCCTACCTAGATCATCTTTATTATATCATAGATTAGATCCAATCTAACTCCACATGATTTGAGGTATGGGTGAAATTATTGGATCTCTCTGGGAAAGAAAAATGGAAAGGAATTACCCCATCCCACATATCACTACAACAACCTACATCATTGGAGATCGATCCTTACCTGATCACAATCAAAACTATCAACAATGCTAACAACCCAAAATTATCCCCTTATTCCCTTATACATTTCATTTTGACTCACATTCTTAGTTGATCATCCCACAAATGGAATCACAAGATTCTTCCAACATGGCTAGGGAAAGACAAACTCTAGAGGAAGTAATGGTGAAACCTAAGGAAATCACACAACAACTCTACCATATTAATGGGTTGGTGAGTGAGAGTGGGTGGACAATTAATGGAAGATGAGTGAAATTTTGGCAATTGGTAGATGAATTCCATCGAACTGTCCCTAGTCAAGGATGGAAAGTTTTATTTTCAATAGAAATATAGGCTAGTTGTAATAGATCATAGCTAGATAATGTTTCCCTATCAATGTTTTAGTGTATTAAGCATAGATTTGCTTATATAGAAATAGCTCAATTTTACGTACACCAATAGTTTTGTTTGATGGGTTCACTATTAAGCATGTAAAACCTCTATGTAATCACCGGTTCATTATCTATCTTATTTATTAATGTAAGGCCCTATTTGTTTCTTGTGTTGTCATTTCTTGTATCCAAACCCAGATTTTTCAAAAAACCTCATGGATCTATATCCACATCCAGATCCATTTCCATCCAACTTATATTCAAATTATATCATCATGCACCATTGTACAAAAGGCCCTAGAATGTTGATTTGAGTTATAATGATATACAAATATGGATTGACCATAAGGGCCCCGCACTAATCCATGGACACCTAGCTAGTATAAATTGGTATACAACGTTTACTTGTGTACTTTTTATCCCATGAAGATCATATAGGCTTATGCATGTGGTTCTATTTCATTACTTGGATTTACCAAACATGGGCTAATCTGACATATTTTTTTTGTTGAGGGAGGATTTGTACCATTGGGAAGAACCCTTCTTATTATTATTTATCATGGTAGGCTAATGTGACAATTTAGCATTTTTGAGAGAGTTGTACCTGTTATCCCCCATTTCTAGGGATACATAAGGAGATGATGTCTTGAGGCTCTCAGGTTGCAGACATGGAGTAACTAGAGATGGATTGAATAACAATGTCCACATACACAAATGGAAACCCGCTCCACCACTACACTTCTCTAATTGATCATGATGGCATTCACCACATCAACTTTCTTGTGAAAGATAATGTCTCTTGCTCCATGAGGTACAAGTCAGGTATTGTGGTAAGTGTCACATTAATATTTGAGGCATTTAAATATATTGCATTAAAGATTCTCTTGATTATAGAGCATCTATTTGGACATTATGCTTTTGGCCTTGTTTCACCTTGGTGAGTGTCACGATTTCCTAGCAAGTGGCCACCCTTAGGGAAAGGGTTGAAACTGGGGTCTCCTCAAAGGGTCATCATATTGTCCCTGTTCATGTTACCATTTTTCATCACCTCTTCCTCTCATTGTCCCAATATTTTATATTTTCAGGCCATATTGACCTAAGAAGGGCTTGTACCTCATTTCATCGGAAGAAGGGGTTGAAGGCCCAGAGGCTTGTAGCTGGAAAAAGATAAAATCCAATCATAAACCTTCCAAATGCTCGCTTGCAGATCTCTAGAACAACAAAATGTTTCTCACAAAAAATTGAGGTACCCATAAGATAAATAATTAATTAAAAATGCCAACCAAGGTAGAGCATGTGTGGGCAATGTTTTTCATGATTAGGTAGAAGTCCCACACATCATCTTCAACTTGGGGAAGCACCATCTGACCAAGGTAGAGTTAAGGTGGGAAATGTTTTTAATGCTTAAGTAGAAGTCCCACCTAAGCTTTAACTTGGGAACATTCTAATAAATAAATGGAAAAAAGGGGCTTGGAAAAATCATGCATCACGGACAAAGGGCATCACACCCTCTGCAAAGGCACCCATAAATGAGACAATATGAGCCCTTGTATGTCATGAAGCTCAAAGCCTAGAAGTCTAACCCCATCCACCTCATGTCCATCACTTGACCTAGAAAGGATCATCCTTGGGAACATCCCCTACTTGAGGGATTGGTTCACCCAATATGGCATTATGACACCCCTCCCATATCTAAACTTGGCCAATTGCATAGGGTTTTGAGCACTTGTTTAATTTGAAAATGTAGTTTTGATGCACATGTTTAGGTGGCTCTTGTATTAAATGTGATTTTAATTGAAATGATACATTTGACTTGAGACCCTTGGAGACCGAGCTCACTTGTCTTTGCAAGACCTTGTTTGACAGACATTTGTGGAGGAGCAAGTCTAGCTTGGGACTTCATTGGGGCATGAAGCCCACTAGTTGGATGCCATGACCCACACCTTGGGTGAATCTAGATGATGAATGTTTCCTTTGGAGGCATGAGAAGGCATCTTGGACGATGAGACCTAGCTCCCCTTAGCCTAACATTTGACCTTGGAAGGTCAAAACGCCCTTTTCTAGGGCATGACGTCACTTTCAAAGGTTAGGGTTTGGTGGTGATTGGAGGTTTATATGATGACATGGAAAATAAACTTGAAGGAAGACCCCAATTCATGGAGGAATGGCCTTTGGAGGTCCAACATCTCCCTCAAGAAGCTCAATGATTTTCTCTTTATGCCAAAACGTCACCCCTAGGGGGTATGACATCATATTTAGGGTTTTATTTCTTGTGTAAAATCAAATTTGAAATTGTAAAGGGGAAATTAGAGGACGTTGGCCTTCCTAATTGTTTTTTACCTAAAGATAAGTGGACAAAGTTTGTGTAGATGACCTTGTATAAATAAAGGTCATTTCATTTCATTTTAACATAACTCTCTTACTTGAGAATTACATACTTGACTGGAATTTGCTCCCTTTTTAGGAATTTACTCTATCTCTCTCTTGTGCAAATCTTGTGGATGCTTGTTCTTGTACTTTGATGAAGGAAGTGGTGTGCTACCATATTGGGGTCTTATCTGTTGCATGTTGATGGAATATTCTTGGTAGATAAGGGTTTTTGCATGCTTTTCTATTGGAATTGGTAAGAGATTTTCTACATATTGTTGGTAATTTATTCTTTTTTCAAATTTATAATTGTCTAAAACCCTTGGAGGAGTATAAGGGCATACACCATCCACCAAGTCTATCATAATTGTTGTTGGATAATTTATTTTTCAAGGTTACTAGGAGGAGTAAAAGGGATTACACCCTCCTAGATTTACCTTGTTGGATTTACTTTCTCTAGGGAGTAAAAGGGATTATGCCCCTAGAGAAGTAGTAGATCTAACTCTTACACCAAAGACTCCATAACCAAATATACTAGGCACTTGTCTACTTGCATTGGAGAAATAAAATCGTTTGCATTGGTATATGTGAAATTACGAGACATTGCATTTGTTCAAATTGGAATATTTTCTTAGTGATATTAGCTTGCTTATGCCACTAAGGCATATAGATTGGCCTAGTATTTATCTTACTACAATTAATTTAAAGCTACAAACATTAGGGCTACAACAAAACACTCTTAAACTCTTTCTTTACTCACTAATCTACCATTGAAATTGGCTTACAAGTTGTCATATTAAATCTACTTGTCATTTGTTATCTTTTGGATGGACTGTTTACTAATTTTGGTGGATAGATATTGATGGTGTAGAAATTGTTTGCTACATCCATAAGTATTCCCTAATACTTTGTTGATAAATTCATTTAGAAGCTCTGTTTTACCGTCAAAGCGTGTGCTTAAGTATTGGATAACTATCCACATGTTTAGTACTTGATCATCCAATAAATATTTGATGCTTTGGATGGTTAATTCTGAAGTTAATGACTCTTTCCATTGTTGATATATATATTTTCTTACTTTTGTAATTTATGAAAACAAACTTTCCTTGTTTGTCCCTTTGATATAGGCTTGGTTATATTATCATTTGTCTTGTCTCAGGCAGGTTTAACATTATCTTGCAGGTACATAACACTTTGGAAAACCCCCCTCATTAACAAGACTATTTTCCAAGCCTCGTTCTTCTTCCAAACTTGACCTGTAGGGATTTTATTTGTCATTCTACCACTTTTGTCTCAATCCCCCTAGGGTCACCGATATTCCCACCTTGTGGTGATTTATCATCACTAAAGCGAGGGGAGTATCTATCTGGGGTGAAAATGGGTAACTACTTCCATAGTTCTCTCACTTTTGTGGATTGGTTTGGGATTTTCCCAACCTACAATCTGTGCAATAACAAGGACAAAGAATTTCTAAAGCAGAAGGAAATGTAATAGACATAAAAAAATATAAGACATAAATATAAAAGAGATAATAACAATAAATACTAACTAATAATGAATATGTAATAAAGAGACACCTCTTGATTAAAGGACACGTCTCTTAGTGAAAGGGCACCCCTATGTGGGTATATATATATGGCCCTCATTGTAATCAATCATATTCATATTCATATTCATATTCTCATACATTATTATTCAATATATTATGTATCCACGTGGATTTATTTATACTGATCGAGACATTTTGGATGTGTGTGATCGGAACTGGATTGGTTTTTTCACATAATGCTCAAATAATGTCCATAAATCCTTGAAATATGTCTTCAAAGCATGACCAGGTCCATACCTAATGTCAAGGAACCTCCATGAAGCATGTGAGTGACCCTCCTAGTGAAAAAATGGATTATAAAACCCCCAACAACAAGAATGATGTCAAGATTCTAAGAGGGATGATTTGGCTCCAAGGTACATCGTTCCATCAAAAGTGACTTTGAGAGGCCTCAAAATATGGCAAGGAAGGATCCTTGGGCAACCTAGCTCCATCATACTCCTTCAAGCAAGGGGACAACCTTACCCCTAGTCAAATAAATCCCTTTTAAGTGGATGACTTCTTCCATTTGTTCAACAATTAATCAAAAGTGTGATCAAAATCCCCTCCACATAGCAAGGGATGAGTGTCATGCCATCATATTCAAGTGAAAAGTTACTTAAGTGACCTCCACATCATCCAAGTGCTCAAAATAAACCCCGCGGCTATTATAAAGTACCCCAAGAGAGGTCGAGCCTCCTTTAGTGAAGAAAATGCTTTTAAAAAGTGTCAAATATGGGGGCGTTCTGGCATCTGACACATGGAAAGTGTAGAGGAATTCCATGTGGAGAAAAACAGCTTGTCCATGCCTTGAAGAGTGCGACCAATCCCTCAAAATATGTGGTATGCCCCATTAATGTAAGGTACCAGATGTGATATATTATGAAAAAGCATAAATACTTAGTAGATATCAACAGAACAACAAAATATGAGAAGAGAAACACCAGAAAAAATACCTTTATTCAAAGAAAGCAATGTTCACTTGCCTCTTTGAGGGGGAAAACTCCAACAGAGAAGAAGTATATTACAATAATTCTCAAGATAAGTTTTTCCATCCCTCCTACTCTTATTTATATTAACTCTATATTATAAAGAACATTCTAGAGGAAGCTATTTCTAGAAGCAAAAAATTCTATTAGGTATTCTTACATTGACTTGTTCACTTTTATTAAATAGGCCTTACTAACTAATGGCGACCTTTATTACATGGAAAATATATTTAGGCCTTATTAACTAATTTCGCCCTTTATTACATTAAAAATATATTATTCTTTCTAAGTGAGGGGTTAGGTCCCTAAGATGCCCTCCCCCTTGAAAAAGAGACTTATCCTCAATGCTTAAGATGAAGAAACCATTGCAGAATGGTAGTCGGTTCCCAGGTGGCATCTTTTGGTGGATTATTCTTCCATTAAAACAAAAATTCATTGATGGTGCACTGACGGAGACGACACTCTCCCTGGTCCAATACGGCTTGTGGCTGCAACCAAATGGAACCTTATTCATCCAACTTTAGTAGGCTGGTTTGAGTATGGAATTTGGTGCCAATTAATTTCTTTAGGCATGAGACACAAAAAACATGATGTATCTTGGAGTGATTGGGTAAAGCTAACTTATATGCCACTGGACCAAGTGTTTTATAATAGTATAAGGACCATAAAATTTTGGTGCAAGTTTTTGACACTGTTGGGATTTGAGTGAAGTCTAGTTGTATGGTTGGAGGCAGAGAAACACCTAATCCCCTTCAGCAAATTGATGTTTAGAACGACCTTGAACTGTTTTTTTCTTCATGCATTTTTGAGCCATTACCAAATTGTATTTGAGAGTACTGATAATTCTCATGTGGATGATAAGATTGCATTCAACTTCCTGAATTTTGGAGACACCCGACATGTATCGGAGAACCGATGGTGGCTTCTATCCATAGACTACTTCAAAAGGAGTCATGCAAGTGGAAGTATGATAAGAGGTGTTGTACCACCATTCAACTAAGGGTAACCACTGAAATCACTAATGTTGTCTGTCAAACACAAAATGCCTCAAATATGTTTCCAAACACTTGTTGACCACTTTTTTTTGGCCATCAGTCTGGGGATGATAAGTTGTGCTGAGATGCAATTGAGTACCCTAGAGCCTGAATACTTCTTTCCAGAAATTTCTGGTAAAAGTGGGATCACGGTCATAAAAAATAGAACGAGGCATTCCATGGAGTTTGAAGATATTATCCATAAAAATTTGAGCTACTGTGGATGTTGTGAATGGCTGTTGAAGAGCACAGTAATTATCATATTTGGAAATAAAATCTACTACCACCATGATGATTGACTTATTATCTAATTTTGGTAAGCCAACACTGAAATCCATGGAAATATCCATTCAAATAGTAGGTGGAAGTGGAAATGGTTGGAGTGTACCAGGAGGTTTGATAGTCTTTCCCTTATTGTGTTGACATGCATCACATTCAGCCACAAAGGTGTGGATGTCCTATTTCATACCGTCCCAAAAGAAAGATTTTTTTACCCCTTCATAAGTTTTGGTAAAACCTAAATGGTCCATTGTAGGTGAAGCATGAAACTCAGAGACCACCTGGGGTTTAAGGGATGAATGTTTTCTTAAATACAAGAAACCTTTATAGATAAAGTCTTCATTGTGCCAAGAGTACCCTGGAGCAGCTTGTGGATCTTGTTGAATGTTTTGGATTAGGATGGAATTTTGGGGTATTGAAACCATTCCTATCGAACAACTTGAATCCAGTCTGCTACAATGAATGAGAGGCGAAAGAGGGACCCTTCATCTTCATATTTTTGGGAGAGAGCATCAACCACCACATTTTCTTTGCCCTTCTTGTAAACAATCTCATAATCATATCCAAACATCTTGGTCACCCATTCTTTTTTCTTCGGGGATGAAATTAGTTGTTATAGGAAGTACTTGAGGATTTGATGATCCATTTTAATTTGGAAGCGTTATCCCAATAAATAAGGGTGCTAGATATCCACTGCATGCAAAATAGCAACATTTTCTTTTCATAAATCGATTGGCCCAAATGTTGGTCCGACAATTGTTTATTGGTGAAAGCCAAAGGTCATCCATCTTGCATGAGGACTGCCTTGATTCCTCTCTTGGATGCATTACATTCCAAAACAAAGGTCTTGGTGAAGTTAGGTAGGGCCAGTACAGGAGTAGTGCACATAGATTATTTCAAGGCTTGGAAGGATTGATCAACTATTGGAGTCCAATTGAAAGCATTCTTTTTAAGGAGAGTTGTGAGAGAAGCCACAATTTTTCCATAATTATGAACAAACTTGTGATAATATCCCGTTAAACCCAGGAAACAACAAATACTTTTAAGATTTTTAGGGCGAGGCCAATTCTGCATAGCTTCAATTTTCTTGTGATCCACCCTTACACCATCCTTTCCAACAATATGACCCAGGTACTCAACTTCAAAGGCACGAAAAATACATTTAGATTGTTTGAGGAAAATTTGTTTCTTGGAGAGAAGATGGAGAAACTTATCTACATGGGTGAGATGGGATGGCCAGGTTTTACTATAGATGAGAGTATCATCAAATAAAACTAACACAAAGTAACAGAGGAAAGGAAAAAAGACATTATTCATGAGTCTTTGCAAAGTGGAGGGGAAATTACATAGACCGAAAGGCATGACCAAGAAATCATAGTGGCCCTCATGAGTGAGAAATACAACCTTGGGGATGTCTTCCTCTTTCATACGTATCTGGTGGTAGCCCAAATGTAGGTCAATTTTGGTAAAGTATTGAGCCCCACTCATTTCATCCATAAGGTCATCTATGACAAGAATGGGAAATTTGTCCTTGATGGTAAGTTTGTTAAGGGCACAAAAATCATGACACATGCGCCAAGTGCCTTCCTTCTTGAGGACCATGACAACAAGGAAAGAATAGGGGTTGATGCAGGGATAGATAACACCTGCATCTAACAATTCTTGGAATTTTTTCTCAATTTCACTCTTTTGAGCAAAGGGATGACGATAACGGTGAACATTGGGAAGAATAATTATTGGGATTAAAGGAATGGAATGGTCATGGTCTCCATGGGAGGGTGGAAGGCCCCGGGGAGTTTGGAAAATAGTGGGAACGAGGGAAAGTATTGCTTGAAGGTCGGGGTGTGCTGAGGGTGTCTCAACTGCTTGAATGGACTTGATTTGGGAAATGATGCCAAAATGACCTTTTTTGAGTAACTTTTCCATGCGGTGGGAACTTATGATCTCTGGAGACCCTATTGTAATGCCTTGGAATTTATATTGTTGTCCTTCTTGTTGGAATTGCATGGTTAATTCTTTAAAATCTATGGTGATGGGGCCAAGAGTGTAAAACTGTTATTCGCATTTTGTGGATGACTAAGGAGATTATGTCTCAAGGCTCTCAAGTTGCAGATATGGAGTGTCGAGAGACCACATGACTAGTAATATCCCTTTGCACAAATGGAGACCCTTCTCACCACCACATAGGTCGTAGATTTTCAGATGGCATCCACCACACCAACTGACCTACAGAAGGAAATGGGCCTTTCTCCATGAGGTACAAGTCAGGTATTATGGTGATTATCATTTCAATATTTGAGGCATTTTAGTATGTTGTATCTTAGACTACTTTAGATTTCATGATATATTCTTGGGCATTATGCCTTTTTCCCTGCTTCACCTTGGTGGTTGACATTATGCCCTAGTAAGTAGTTTTCCTTGGGGATGGGTTTTCTACTGGGAACTCCCTTGATGAACCATCGTACCATTCCCAACAATACTTACCACTTTCCATCACTATTTCCCCCCATTTCCTTATCTCTTGGGATTTTAGGGTGTATTGACCCAAGAAGGGGTTGTCCCTCATTCTATGGGAAGAAGGGGTTGAAGGCCCAGTGGGATTGATGTTGGGTAAAAGATAAAATCCTATGTATGAACCTTCCAGATGATTTTCTTAGGGATCACCCAAGAATGCAATGAAACAATTGTCTTTGAGAAAAGGGGGACCCATAAGAAATATGATTATGAATGCTTAAAAGGTTAGTTGGGGGATAGGAGGTCTCATCATGAGGCGGCCTATCATGTCCATGAATATCTAGTGGTATGATGTTACCATCATATGGTCACCAAGCTAGGGTAATGGCTCTCAATTGCATGGCTGAGAGAAAGGGGGTCTCATCACGAGCCATCCTTCTCATTTCCTCTAGGTATTTGTGGGTGACATTGTCATTATCTGGACACCGTGCTAGAGAAGTTGCCTTCAACTTGTCCTTAAATTATGAAATACACTAAGAATGGAAAACTGATGGGCTTGGAAAAAGTTATTTGCAAACGAAGGTACCACACACACTCTACAAAGGAACCCGTGAATGAGACACTGCAACCCCTTGTATGTCATGAACCCCATGCCCATTAAGTCTTGACCCTCAACCACTTAGCCCACTTTACATGGATTAGAGAGGGATCTCTTGGAAACTCTCCTTGACCTAGGGAAATATCTAGCCAATAGGACACCTCATCAACACTCCCATATTCAAGCTTGACAAGTCGCATAATGTCTTTGAGCACTTAATTGTTTGAAATGATAATATTTGATGCACATGCTTAGGTGGATCATTTATTGATTTGATTTACTTATCATGATGCTATGAATTAATATCCTTGGAGGGAGTTCTTTCTTTTCTTTGCAGGACCTATTTGGTGGACAGCTTTGGAGGAACAAGCATAGCTTGGGCTTCCATGGGGCTTGAAGCCCACAAGTGGATTCCAAGGGCCCACATGCTGGATGAGAGAGATGAAACCTTGGAGGCCTAAAATATGACTTGGATGACATAACATATCCCCCACATGCCAAACATTTTTCCTAGGAGAGGAAAAACGTCACCTCTAGAGGCATGACGTCGCCTAGGAGGGTTAGGGTTTGGTGGTGAGGTTGATATGCATTAGCACATGGGAATTTTGAGGGGTATGAAGATTTGACCATGAAGGAAGTAATTTTGATGCTTGACAAGTGTCTTCGGGAAGCCTTTCTACACTTGTCCATCACCAACGAATTTCTCCTAGTGCCAAAACATCCCCTAAAGGGAGACGTCACCCTCATTTTAGGGTTTTCTTTGTGAAAAAGTGAAACTAAAGTGAATTTTTAAATATTAATTTGTAAAAGAGGAAAGATTAGGGGTTTTTACCCCTATTCTTGTGGTTTACCCAAATATTATGTGGAAAAACTATCTTGGTGACATTTTTTATAAATAAGAGATCATAAGATCTCATTTTGACACATCTATCCCATGTGGAGAAGGATACTTAGCTGAAATTTTCACTATTCTTGGAGTAGTTTATCTCTCTTTTGCTATTTTTATGGTTTTCTCTTGGTATTGGTGGAATAAAGTGGTGCGCTACACTTAGAGTATTTTTCTCATGCTTGTGGATGGATTATTCTTGGTCACTTCGGAGTTGAAATTGCATCTATTTGGAATTGGTAAGGAAATTTTGCATTTATTGTCTTGAAATTCTTGCTCTCTCTCATAATTGTTAGTGGATAAACCCTTGGAGGAGTATAAGGGAATACACTCTTCCCAAGATTCATTTATTTTCTTGTGAAAGGTCATTAATTGCAAGGTTGCTTGGAGAATTACAAGGGTGTACACCCTCCAGGTCATATTTTTTTGTTTCACAAACCATAGGAAGTAAAAGGGATTACAACCCTAGGTTATTTGTGGATCAAGCCCATACATCCAAGGTTATTTTTTTTCATAAGATTTTGCTAAGAGAAGTAAACGGGCTTACACCCTCTTAGCATTTCCTAGTGGACCTAGTTGGCCTTGGGGAGTAAGAGGATTTACACCCCCGAGGACTTAGTCTAGTCTTCACATTTTTTGACCCCCTAACCCAATAGTAAGGCACTAATAATTTTTAAATTTGCATTGGATAAATAAAATTGTTGCATTGGGATATCTGAAAACACGAAGGAATCAACTTGTTCAAATTTCTTTCTTTCTTTGATGTCCTAGGCTTGTTATTTCTCCTAAGGCATCTCAATTGGATAAGTGTTTCTTTTTGTTGTTATAAATTTATGCTACAACCATTAGGGTTGCAACAAACTCTCTTTTTCAAGCTCAATCTCTCACTCTTTTACCGTTGGAATTAGTTAGAACGTTGCTATTATAAATCTATTGATGTTAGCCATTGTTGGGAAATATTTTGGTTGACTTCTTGGGGGTAAAAGTTGATGTTGTAGAAAACACTGCTACAACCACTTGGATTTCACAAATATACTCTGAAAACTTATCTTTGTAGCCATATAAATACCACTAAAGTTGTGATAAAGTGTTGAGAATTTATCTACATGTTTTGTGCTTCATAACTAAACTAATCTTCAATGCTTTAAGTTGTTAAATCTGTAGTAGTTGCTTGATTTCATTACTGATATATATTTTTGATTACTTCTGCAATTAGGGACATCAATCTTAACTTATTGTCCACCTAACATACTATATGAAAATCTTGGATTTTCTTGTGTCTTGGGAAGGTGCAATCCCTTTTGCAGGTACCCAAAGACATGGTAGCCTTAAAACCTTCCTGAGATGAGTCATCAAAGCCACTTTCCTCTTTCCTTATTGAACTTTAGGGGGACACTTCTCTTCCTTCATTTCCATCCATCTCATCCCCCCAGGTTCATCAGGATTCCCCCCTTGAGGTGACTACCTCACCTCTAAAGTGACGGGGACACCTACCTAAGGTGACAATGGGTAGGTGCCCTCCTAGTTGTCTCCAATTGGTGATTGGGCCGGGCTTTTCCCATCCTACAATTTGTACAATAACACGTAACCATTCAGCACCAAGAGCAATGTCACAAACACCCATGTCAATAGAAAACATGTGAGATTTCAGGTTATATTGACCAATTTGTAGGCACACATTTTCACAATGCCCCCCACATTTCATGGAACCACCATTGGCATTCATGATTTGAAAATTGTTGACATCATGAATATAGAAATTGACTTCTTGAGCAAGGTGGCGATGAATGAAATTATGAGTGCTTTAAAAATGATATATTAAAGCGCAAAATATTAACAAAGAGAAGAGTTTAAAGCATAATGTTTAGAAACACGATTGTCCTTTCTTGAAGAGAAAAATCAAGAGTAATTTTTTGAGTTGAGGAGTCCACTTAGTAGTAGCAATTCATGCACCTATTAGGAAAATGTATGCACTTAAGGTACGTTAAAAAGATAGTATATCTTACCCTGCAATGGATTTGAAGTCAATGTTAGAATATTTGATAGGGTTGTCAATGTCATTGCATATCACTAAAACTTGAAATTCTAGTAAGGGTAGATAATAGTTAATTCTGAAATTGTATTTAGTTTACTTGTAGAAATTTTAATGAAAACATTAACATGCAATAAATTTTGTCATACACATAGCAACCTAGAGATAATTGTCATCTATGAACTTTGAAATGTATAAACACATATTTAGAAAATATTATGAGCATAAATACACATTGCCAAATATTATCACATAGAGTTGTGGGGGGAATCAAAAAATCATTTTATTCCTTTTCTTTGAGTCATAAGTTCTTTGTAGTTCTATGTTTTCTTCCTAGAGTCATTTTTCAATATTCATATTGTCTTATAAACCCAAGTCAATTTAGCCTTAGTCTAGGATATTGTGATTATGTCCTGGGTTGAGTTTTAGTCACCATAACAAGGAGTGTTAGTTTTCATTAGCCACATCCTTCTAATCATCATCATCACCTGGAAATTTCAATTCCATAAGCTGTGTGAAGTATATCTAGTTGTTACTTTACCCGTTCATGCTGTCAAATTGGTTTCTGGTTTGAGTGTTGGAAACTCACTAGGAGATTTCGCAGTGCACTCAAAGTACCCCCTTCATTCAAAATAATCATTTACTTTATGACATGACAGGGGTTTTTATTGTTTTCAAGGTTTATCTCTAACAAATTATAGGGATCATAAATATGGATATCCTAATTGTTTCCTTGAAGCACTCAAAATCAAATTTTGGAGCAGGCGCTGCAAACTGTGACTGACATTACAAACTCCATTGTGAACTGGTTGCAGAGGATAGTTGGCGGTTAGACCAATTGTAGGCGTCCCTGTGAAAATCCGAAGGTATCAACATTCAGCTCCAGGTTACCAGGTACTCTATGAACTTTTCCACCTTGCTTTAAGGTTTGGAAAGGGCTGAGTGGTTGTTTCTCTTTGTGGTGCTGCAAACCGATGATTGGCGTTGCGAACTGTCTCATTGATCTGTTAACAATCTCCAAAAATCCTTCCTCGCGCTCTGAATATTTTTCCTTTGAATCCATATGAATCCATGGGTTTAGGATACCTTATCCATTAATCCTTTGCATATGCATCACTTATCCCACAAAAATTTTCCAAAACCCTTTCTTGGGCACTATGAACTCTGTGCAGTCAACTAGTGTTTTGAACTCTATGTTCCAGCACCCTCTGTAGAAAAAAATCCTTTGCAAACACATTAGTTCTTCACACTCTTGGTTGATATGAATTATGAAGTTAACCCCACTAGTAGCCAATTTGAGTCATACTTAGAAGCAATGTCACTATGAGAAGTTTGTTTTGCCTTTTTTCTCATATTTTCCAATGGTCATTTCCCATGCTTCTTTGTTCCACTTGTAGGTAATCATTCAAGTATTGTGATAAAGTTTTCCCAGCTAGTGTTAATGGATAATAAACAAAATAAGGATCACAAAGGATAGGGAATTGTGAGGACAAAGTCTTATGATATGTAGTTGTTTATTGCGGAACCCCTGATCAGGGAGGTATTCCAAAGAGTGGGATGCATTAACTTGTCAGAAAATGCAGAGGGGGCACCCAGAGGTAGCTAGGGAATTCACACCTAAATTTGATGCAACCAAGACCAAGGTTGGGATACTATAATTTGATTTTTCTGAAATGACCATATCAACAGCCACTGAGATACCTAATACAAGGGAGATATGGTTCAATGCCATGACCTTAAATGCATCCTTCTCCAAATAATTCTTCAAACCAAATACCAAGGAGACAATTTATCAAAATGAGTGCCCAAAAACCACATGTTGGAGGGTTTTGATAAGATTTTGAAGGTGATTCAAAGATACTTTACTTGTGAAGGGAGATTTAACATGATCTATCAATACCATATAAGGATACTTCTACACTTCACAGGGAAAGATGCTATGAATCTTCCTTTCTACTTTTTTAGAAGTATTGGAAAAATGTTTGATAGGGTCCAGGCTAAATCTAAGGCAATTGATACAACTTTTTTCCATTCAGCACTGATAAAGATGCTAGTGATGGAGGAATTAATAGGGAAAAACATTAACTAGGAGGAATTTATTACTTCTTCACACTTTCAGCTAAATATTTATCCTACTCCACAGTCTAAGGTACAAAGCCCTCTTCAGGTTGACAGGACTATACATTCAAGGATGAACACGAAAAGGAAGAGCATTAGGATTGTTAAAGATGATAAAGGAACAAAGGAACATGACGAAGAAAGAGGATATTCTCACTCTCCACAAAGAGAGGTTTTACCTTTGTCATCTCCCAGTCCAGTGGAGGCTCCTTCAACTAAAGGTACAAGTTTTAAAGGAAGGACGTTGATGTTTCCTTCACCCAGTGTAGCTTACAAGGTAAAATCTAGGAGGCCTCTTACCAGAGCAACATACAAACAAGAGATCCCTGTGAAAGATGATGCAGTAAGAGCTTCATCCCAATGGAAAGGTAAATCCATAGTTGTTGAGAATCTTGTTGAAATCATTGATACCACCACTCCTCAAAAGGAGAGCAACCATACTTTTAAGAGGCTCAATAGACAACTTAAAGAGGCACGGGATGAAATTGATGAAATAAAGAAGGATGATTTGGTTGTAAAGAAGAAGCTTAATGGACTCATGGGAATGTATCATGAAATTTTTAGTAAGTCCAAATTCATAGCTAAAAGGTTTTGACCCCTCCATAGGTAGATTAGAAACTTATACAGAAAAAACAAATCCTACCAAACTCAGATAAAAAAGCTAAATTTGGAGCTGCAACCCTTTAAAGAGGAACTTGCCAAGATAAATTTGGATGTGTTGGCCAAAGTTGCAACCAAGAGGAGCTCTAGAGTTATAAAATGAAAAAGATGAAATACCTTAAAGTAGTATCAGTTTTAGACAGTTCATGTTTATGCATTTTGATTTTTGAAAATAATGATGCCTATGAACTATGTTTTCCACTCATATACCAGATCATGATTTTTCACAACATTTTTATCCTTGGAGCTAATTTTTGAAATGTTTTGGGCCCTACTAAATATGTTAAGAAGCTATAGGAAAGTTCGTAGTTCCTGGTGCTATGAACTGGCTAATGCATTTAGGCGCAGTGAACTCTGTTGTGAACTAGCTTATACAGAATAACATTGCAGAATATGCTACAAACTCCTATTCTGGAGGTTATGAAGGAATCAACGGTTTCCATATGGGTAGATGAGTATATGAAAGTTGTTGGAAGGTTAGTTGAAAGTTGGAGGGACACCTGACAAAATAAGATGCGCTCAAGGGACACTTCATGAAGCATATTAAATATGTTAAGGAAGTTGCCATCATTAGCCTAGTTTTTAGAAGTTTGTTATTTTTTTTTGAACAATTGTAGTTACTCCACCTTTAGGGGTGGGAATCCTATGCAAGAGGGGGAATTTGAATTGTAAAGTTGTCATTGAAAACCTAGGCTATAAGATAGGCAATGGAAATCATTGAGAGGTTTTGAATGGTTGAGATGAGACTGATTTTGTAGATTGTGAATATAATAGAGTCATCTTTGGATTTTGTGTATCAGACCTAAGACTTTTTTACTAATAGAAATCAACTTATTTCCTGTCATCTTATTTATGTCTTACTCTGATTATATTGTCTTTTGAATGCTTCAATTGATCTATTGTATATGTATTACAATGAAGGTTTTGTTGTGATGTTGTTATAATTTTATCAAAGTTTATGTTTTAATTAAAATAAGTTCTTGTGTCAAAAGATTTTCTTCATATGTTTGCTAGTATTGCATGATGTGAGTAGTAGACATATTTCACTTTCCTCATTAAAGTCTTTCATCTATCCATTTTGACATCTTATCATAAAACTTACCTTAAAACCTACTGATGGGTGTTGAGCTTACACTTTAGCAGTCAAAGAGTGACTTTCAGTGCTAACACCAAGCACTTTTGCAGCACAATAAACACAATGACCAACAATCACACATCCATGTAATACTCTGAAATTTAGGCAACCAGCCAAGGAAAACCCCAATGTGGGGAAACCTAAAGAGAGAGAGAGATTTATTAGCTTTAGGAAAGTTATATCAGCAACAATATACAATTTCCAGCAAGGGAAGAACTTACTTACAACACCCAAAACAGTCCCCGATTTTCTACCAAGAGAATCGTGCCAAAACACACTATTGTATGACCTCCCTTGACTATACAACACCTCAAAATGCATGCCCACAATGATCTCTACAGATAGAACTGTATGGCCTCTTCAGTAGCAAGAAACACTCCAATCAGCCTTGAATTTTGTGCCCACAAACAGCTTCGAAAATTGTGCCCTCTTGTTGTACAAAATGTACAGATGCTTACAGTATGGCCTCCAACAACAACAAATAAATCAACAACTTCACACAAAAAATTACCTTGGGAAATTTGTCCAATCTCCCTTGGGAAATGCACCCAACTTGCTACCCTTTCCTCTCCTTCTCAAAGATCTCTCGGAAATCTCTCAATCTCTTCTTCTCATTGTCTTGCATATTGTTGGGTCTCCTTTTTTACATCTACAATCACCTCATTTTTTCTTTCCATATTGTTCGTTTTGTCATGGATGCATGAATAATTCACCTATTATCCTCATTGTTACACCCCTTAGCCATTTCTCTATGTACATGAGGTAATGAACGTTTATTCATGATTTGTGTGGTTTATTAATAGTTAGAAATGAATAATTAAATGTTATAAGTTCTCTAATTAACTTTTTGTGAATATCTCAATTCAGACTGAATCTTAAGACATATTTCCACGCCATTCGGTACCTGCACCTGTGTTCATCCGATACCTGTTCTTATTCGGTACCCGCACTCATCTGGAACCAGTGTTTATTTTCCCTCTATGCTCATCTGGTACCAATGTTTATTTCCATGCGCTCATCTAGTACCAATGTTTATTTGCCACCTGTGCTCATCTAGTACCATATTTTCAGCTTGATTTCTGAACAAATCAGAGTGAATATTGAAATTTAGGAACATGGGTTTTCTCTAGAATGACATTGAAATGAGGACCTGTGTTTTAGAATTCACACAGATCGCACGTGTGGACCTCCAACTCAAGGGGAATGATTCAACCAAAAATCAACAAATATTTCTAAACTTCCATATTGTTCCTTTCTTTTTGTGCGGCTGGAAGTAGCTCTTGCAAAAATTCCAAATGGGTTTTTAGAAAATCCATCCAGCTACAAAACCCAGAAATAATTTCTCAAAATTCACAGCGGATAGAGAGATATCAAAGGCTCTTTAATCCAAATTTGCAATATCTGGTGAAAAATCCAGATTTTGTGCGTAAACAATTTGAACGAATTTTGAGTTGGGGGATTTGTTCTGATCCATTTCCATTGAATTTCCTTGGATAAATCTGAAGGAAGGAGTACTAAGAAGGGAGAGGATAATTCCATATAATGTTATGTTGGAGATCTGATTCCTGAGTAAATTGTTTTGTAAATCTTTTTGTGAAGTAATGATATGAGTTACACTTTATGAAATTGATGTGTTTGATAAATTTCTCCATCATGTAAGTTTGTTTGAGCTTCCTTGTTGGCACGACAAGGGCCCACCAATCCAATCAAGGCAAGATTCTTTGTAATTATTGTGTGAATGTAATTATATTTGTGTGTGAGTGAAACAATTTCATAGTTTAATTGTAAAACATTTAGTACAATTTCATTTATGTTGCGTTTCAGTAATACGTTTGATAATGCGTAATATAGGTTTGTGATAATTCTATAGATTTTGATAATTTATGAGTGAACATTTATTATTCTTGTGTGTAAACAATCATTTGCTAAGTTGTATGGTTAAATGTTTGTTTCTATTTTTTAAGTACATGAACAATTAAGATCCCATAATTCACCCTACATGGGCCATTAAATGGAGAATCTTAATATGCCTAGTGTTTCTTGTGCAGGAACAAAGAGTTTCTTCCATAATTGATTAAGTTATGAGTGATTTTCTTTTGAATATTGTGTGCAGAAAGTTGATTACAGTTTACTGTTGAAATTAGTTTCTACAGGGGACAGAGTCAAAGTCCATTTTTTTATTTCATGAGCCTGTAAATGGATAGATTCATTACCTGAGCAAGAACCTTTAGATCACATGCTTGTTGGATTCTGTTTATGAGTTTTTCTTTTTGATCTTTAAGCTGTGTGAGGAAGAGAGATTGATAATTGTAAAACAGAGTACATCGGTTTTGAGTGTTTCTTATTTAGGCTATACTCATCAGACATAGGAACTTATCAGTTATCGGCACATATAGTGAAACAACTCTATTGATTACGAATCTTGATTGATAATTTATGTTTGGTAATATATTATACATATAATTACATCAACATTTTGGCATCGTTTCCGAGGAGTTGTAAACGGTAATAGGTAGTATTTGAATTATATTTTTTTAATGGTTTTGGATTGGTTTTAAGGACAACCTAAGGGCAGAGAGAAGACGGTAAGATGTGAGGCAAGAGCCCACAAATCCACTTTAGTGGGATTGCTCCAAAGTTAGGTTGTCCTCTCCCTTTCATGCAGAAGTGTTTTTCTTTTAATGCAAGTGTGTTTTTATTTATGCAAATTTAGTTTTATTTATGATGATATGACTTGTGCGAACAGATAACCTGGTGATAGAAGGGTCCCATTAACATAAGGAGTTCAAGTTTGGTGTGTTTTATTTTTGCAAATAGTTTTAATTTATTAGTTTTAAAATTCATATATTTGATGATAAATCATTTTAGGGGTGTTACAACAACCCCCGAGTACTAATTTGTGTTGTGAGACAAGGATCATCAACCCGCTAGAGTAATTCATTGATGATCAAGAGATTGAAGAGTGTTCCTCCAAGAAATTTCTCACATTCTAGCAGCAGTTGGGATATCCGCCTCTCAGAAAGAGCATATCTTGACAACAATCAAGAATTTATTTGTCTCTCCACAAGAAGATTTAGAAGTCCCTTCAGATTCCTCTTATCAATTTCTTGAGGAAACTAAAGAATCATGGAGAGAATTCAATGGAGAGAAACCATTGGAACCTAAAATTGAGGAGTTCTTAGCATACCTCTAAGTAGACCATGTATGTATTCCGAAGACCAATCATCTTGAAGAAGATAATTTGCATAGCATGGAAAAGGAGGACATGTCGTGTGACCTAAAAAAGAAGGGAAACAAGAATATCATGATCCTATTGAAATATGGTTCCAATTAGTTATTAGGGCACACTACTATTTTACTTTTCATTATTGTTTGATCTCATCATCAAAGAAGTTGGTCCTTCATACTCCGGTGTGCATTAAAATTTATCTTTTAAACCCGAGTATGAATATATTTCTAACCATGTTATGCACATGGCTTCACTGGAAGTATTCCTATACTTGAAGGACATTTTATTTTGTTCAATTAGAGTAGGATAGTAAATAAATAAATAAATGTTGCATGTAAGTGCAATGCAACCTATCTTTCATACTTTTCATAAATGGGAATGTCAAAATTTAACAAAGCAATCAGTTTAAGATCTTTGGTTCCTCTAGTAGATTTCTTTCTAAAAGTTGTGACAATTTTGTTTGGAATTTTATGAGAAGGTAATCTCTTCATCCTCTAAATGCACACATAATACTAGAAGAGTATTTTCAAAAGCGGAGAAGGAATCATTGTCAATGGAAGAGAACACTTAAGAAATTACTTTATGACCTATTTCCTCAAATTTCTTCTTTTTCCTTAAGTTAAAAAAAATGCATTTGTGCTTTATCATTACCTATCTATATTAAGACCAGTATTTCAAAATGATGATTGATTCAGTGAGATTTCTAATAGAAATTGAAACTGAATATTAATTCCAAACTATTTTTTTCATAATTTTTGGTCAAATAAATCATGAATAATGTATGCATTGTTCAACTTTTGACATTTTCCACGAATTTTCTATTGTAAGTGTTATCCCCGATTTCTAGGGATAACCAGGAGATCATGTCTCGAGGCCCACGGGTCTTAGACATGGAGTACCGAGAGTAGGATTGACCTGAGCATGGCCCTAGAGGGCCCATCTTTCTTCTTCTCCATCAGACTTGTCCTGTCAGCAGCAACAACATCCATCACCTTCGATTTAGACTTGCATCGGAGAAGACTCTTGCTCCATGAGGTAATTAGTCCAGGTATCATGGTATGTGTCATGTTTTATCATTATAACTTTCAGATATATGCATCAAGTTCCTTACATTTCTGACAAAATGCTTGGATCTTACACTAACCCACTTGACCATGGTTGGGGGGATTAACGGGGTGCCCTAGCAAGCTTGTATCCATAGGTTTTGGTTAGCCACTAGGGGGCATTTTGAAGAGCCATCGTCCGCTCCCACCATATTATCATTTTACATCTTATCTCCCATTCATCTATCCCATTCCCCTAGTCCAGGCATTTGGATGACCTATTTGTGGGGTTACACTTTATCCTATGGGAAGAAGGGGCTAAAGGCCCAGGGGGTAAAAGAAACTGGTAAAAGATAAAAGCCATAGAAAATAAAACCTAGAGATGCCTTGCCCAGGGATCCTTGAGAAGGCAATAAAAAGCCTCTCGATAAGAAACAAGAGGGACCCAAAGAAAAATAACAAAAAGGACAAGACCTAGCCAAGAGGATGGGGGGTCTCATCACGAGCCAGCCCATTATGTTCATAGGTACCTAACAGTATGATATTGCCATTATCTGGTTACCACGCCAGGTTAGTGACCTTTGGTTGCATGGCCAAGGGAAAGGGGGTCTCATCGCGAGCCGACCTTATCATTTCTATGAAAGTACTCGTGAGTAACACTGTCAGCACTTGTCACCATGCCAAGGCAGTTTCCTCTAGTTAGACCTTGAAATAAAAAAAGAAAGAAAAAGCAATAAATAAAAGAAAGAATAAAGGCAATAAAGGGCTTGAAAAAAATTGCATCCATGACAGGTATAGCTCGCCTCCTACAAAGGCACCCAAGGATGATATCCACCCCTGGTTTTCACTGTGTCTGGGCATCCTTAGACCACACCACCTCGTATTACATGGATTGGATGATATTCTTTGGGAACTTTCCTTTTCTTATGGATGCTCACCTAATAGGTTACCTTGTCTTTTTCTTCAGCTTTGTATAGTAGGTCAGTGTAATGTCTTTGAGCTATTAGATGATATGCTAGGGGTCTTATGCATGCATTTGATAAAATTGATGATGAAATATGATTGACATTGCTATGATCCCGAGGACTAATGAGCCCATGGAGGGCAAAGTTTTTGATGTGCAGGACCATACTCAACGGACAGGTACCAGGTGGACTGGTACACATGGGGAGATGATTAGATCAAACCTCCATGGGGCTGAAGAGCCCATCAGATGGTTGTTGGGACCTCATCAAGGGCAGAGACAGGACAATGATTGATCGAGCCTTTGCACAAGAGAAGGAGGACGTTTTCATCCAGGACGCCTTGGCTGAGCCCAGCCCAGGGGGATTGACCCACTGCAGGTGGAACGTGTGTTTTCTGATGCCCCAAAATGTCATCTAGGAGCCATGATGTCACCTTCAGTGAGTGGTACCTTGACAGAGCATTTTGGCACGTGTGGCAGAGGTTGGAGGCCCAGTGAGGGCCAACATTTGTCTTCTAGTGCTGTATTTTTCCCTAAAAAGAGCCAATGTCTCCCTAAAAGGGCTGGATGTCTTGCTTATTGCTCATTTAGGGCTTTTATCTAGCAGTTTAATGTAAAACAATATGACTTTTAGTTATCAGCCTTGTCGGCTATTTTCATGACCTAATTTTAATTAAAGGTCATTGGATGATATAAATTGAGGATGTTTTCCCTCATTTTGACATAAGACACTTCACTCACACAAGTGAGATCTAAATTTTAGCGCCCTATTGGGGTTTTTGGCTGGATTAGTGATGCGCATCTTTTGAAGGAAGAGTTTTCTTGGCATTTATGGTGTTTCTTTGGAAGGAAGGTGTTACAACTAGGGTTTTCTTGGATATTTCTTCATGAATTGTAAGTGTTTTTTCTGCAAAACTTCTCTTTGAATGGTTGTAGTTTAAATCTCTTGCATATTACTTATATATTGTTGAATCAAAACCGTAGGGGACAACCATACAAGTAGGTTGTTGTCTCATGTCCCCTAACAAAGAGACCTTAAACCATTGAATAAGAAAATAGAGCCTAGCCTTAGCTACACTTGTTTTCTTCATTCCTCATGCTAGTCATACCTTTTTTAAGCCAAGAAGAGTGAGACATCCCTAGCCTAAGCTTACTACACTAGGGACGTACCATTCTAGGGTTTGTTGACAGACCTTGCTTTAGCAACATCTCCCTCATCAAAACCTCTTGTCTTGGTTAAATTTTCCTTATTGTGCTAGTCGTTTGCCGGGAAAGAGGAGAGAGCACAAGGCCTTGCCTTTGCAACATCAAGTGAACCTCTCTCTCTTAGGGTTTCTACTTTTAAGGCCCTGCTTTAGTAGCACCTTGAAAACCTACCCTCTATTCCTTAGAAAAATTTTACCCATCAACTCTTTCGTACATCACTTATTGACTCCATTAACCCTTAGGCACTAATCCTTAGCCTCTAGCGTTGAAGTGATAGTGACTAAACAAACTTTCAAAACCTTATAAATTTGAAACCCTAACTAACAACTAACCCTAAAAGCTGACGTCACCCCTAGGATATTTCATCTTGACGCAACAATTTTTATATGTGAGCAACTGAATGATGTTTAATGCATTGATTTGATTCAAGAAGTGATTATATTCATTGGATGCTATATTGTTCTAGTATTTATTAACAAGTAACATTATATTTCCATTGTCATAATTGCAAACATTGACTTCGTCAATATTTACTGTTGTATTTGCTCATATATTGAACTTAGATAGTCATTGATTTATGAAGTATTAACCATTATTGCATGTACTAGTTTTGTTGTTGTCTTGTCTCGAAAGCAGGTGCCTTCTCCTTGGTTATACTTTATTGTACTATCTCTTTAGGCGGTAATCTATGAAAGGGGAAACCAACCTTAATCCTTTGAGCCTTTCCCTTTCAGACCCCAGGTTGTCAGGGACGTCTCCCTTGGGCCTAGCCTCCCTAAATAGAAAGGACCTCCCCATTGTGGTGACATTGGGTGGGGTAGGTCCCTATTACGCCAGTTTGGCCTTCTACTTTGTAGCCTTTGCTCCTAGCTACAAACTGTGCGATAACAGTAAGCATGAATAAAAAACTATTTTTAATTAGTTCTATTCGTTTATTTTTAGCAGTTGTTTGCAACCCTCTCAGCAACCCTCCTTATTTTTTTAGCATATCACATTGTGTGCATGAGGGCATGCAAAACTTCAGCCATGGGGGAGTGGTTGTTGGGAACTTTAGATTCCTTTTCAGCTTCTGTCAGCAAGCCCAAATCAACATGTCCAATTCTGGAATTTGATAGTCATTTCCCAAATTCCGGTACCAGTACCAAATTTCTGCATTAGCCAAAATGAATTCCATCCGCCTTGTTCTTTCCCTTGTTGCCTCACATAAATGGGAGGTCCATCATATGGATGTTAAATCCGCCTTCTTGCATGGAAATTTCAAAGAAGAAATCTACATGGAACAACCTCCTGGCTATGTCCAAAATTACTCTAGCCTTGTTTGTTTCCTTAAGAAATCTCTTTATGGTCTTAAGCAAGCTCCCTGAGCTTGGTATGCCAAAATGGACAACTTTATTATTGACATTGGATTCTCTATATGCCATTCTAATCCTAATGTTTATACCAAGAAAAAAGGAAGCCATCTCATAATACTTTCCCTTTATGTTGATGACCTTATCCTTACTGGTAGTGCCTCAAAAATTTTAAACCATGTGAAAACCAGTCTTAAGAATAAATTTGAAATGACAAACTTAGGTTTTTTGCACTATTTCCTTGGCCTCCAAGTTTTGCAAAACAATGAAGGAATTTTTCTTTCCCAGTCTAAGTATGCTTGTGACCTTCTTCGTCACTTTCACATGGATGATTGTAAACCAACCCCTTCTCCCTTCCAGTCTGGAGTCAAGATTACTGCCACCTGTACTTCTCCTGAAGTTGATGCCACCCTGTACCGCCAGTTAGTTGGTAGCCTCTTATACTTGACTCATACCCATCCTAATCTTTCCTTTGTTATTGGTCTTGTTGCCAGGTATATGCAAACAACCCATGAAAGCCATTGGAAAGTAGCTAAAAGGATATTTCGCTATGTCTATGGTACAGTTCAGTTCGGGATACATTATAGTTCAGGGGGGAATCCTTTATTGGTTGGTTTCACTGATTCATATTGGGTCGGCGACCCTGATGATCATAAGTCTACTGCAGGTTATGTTTTCAGCCTTGGTTCAGGACTTGTCACTTGGGCCTGTAAGAAACAACGAGATATTGCACTTTCTTAAGCAGAAGCAGAGTATTGAGCAACGATAAATGCAATTCAAGAAGCCTTGTGTCTTCGACAGATCCTTTCAGAGTTTGGATTCGAGCAGCAACATCCGACTTGCCTTTGGTGTGACAATCAAAGTGCCATCAAGATCGCCAAAGACCAAGTTCAACATCAGTGCAACAAGCACATCGAGCTACACATGAACTTCATCAGAAAGCTCATTCATGATAAAGTTATTGAAGTGCTCTTTTTCCCTACAGAAGATCAAGTTGCAGACATTTTCACAAAGTCTCTTACAGAAGAGAAGTTTTCCAAACTTCACTCTATGTTAGGAGTTCAGGAAGCTGTCATTAAGGGGGGATAGGCTCTAATGCCTCCTTCCTTTTCCTATTGTGTCAACATTGTAAGTCCTTCAATTCTATCCCAAGTTGTTCTTAAGGGGGGATGTTAGGATATTTAGACACTTATGAGTTAGTTAAGATCTACTTGGTCTAATATGTCACTAGTTAAAAGTGTGTTTCTCAGTTTGTTTCTTTAGTATGCATTAGCATGCATTTGTAGTTAGGAAATCTGACGATCACGATATGTTCTCGGCTTAGAGTGATCCGACGGTTCATACTCTCCTCGATCTTAACAGCCATTGATCTGTGGCTTAACACCCGATTGGTCCATGATCTCTATTTAAAGATCATGGAGGGTCATTTTTCGATGATCGATTGTAATAAACTCTATTGTAAAATCTCTTTGTAATATTTTTCTTTTGCATTCATAAACTGCTCCAAGTGGTCGCGTTGGTTGGGGCTGTGGAATCTTAGGGATGATTTTAGGGGCTAAATTTCTCTCATGGGTTAATTTTCCATGGTTTTTCCAAAAACGAGATTCGTTATTTTAAAAATGATTTGCCTAAATTCTATAGGATAAAATTATTTTACCTTAAAAATTGCCAAAATTTTATAAAAACTATATAAAATCCTTAGAAATTTGAATATTTTTACAAAAATATCACCAATCATTTATAGTTTGCATATGAAGGATTAGTAAGATTTGCCAAGGTTTCTACATTTTAAAATAAATTTCCATCCTTAAAATCATCCCTACTGTGGATGTTTCCCCGTAGGGGTTTTACCACATGAAAACATCAGTGTGTTGATCTTTGATTTGGTTGTGTGAGTGGTTACTGAAGGTGTTCGTCCTTTGTTGGAATACCTGTGTTGTCGAACATGGTATCAAAGCCTTGGCCCAAGTTCAATTCTCTTGAGTTATGTCGGATGGGGGGGTGTTGGACTAACCGTTGCACCTCTCATGGACTAACCGCCATGTTGGGAACATGGAACTAACCGCCCACTCAAGGTGATATTGTTGATTTGGAAGTTTATTAACACCTGCAGGTTTTGGTGTAATGACAAGTTAGTTAAGATCTACTTGGTCTAATATGTCGTTAGGTAAAAGTGTGTTTCTTAGTGTGTTTCTTTAGTATGCGTTAGCATGCATTTGTAGTTAGGAAATTTGACAGTCACGATATGTTCCCGACATAGAGTGATCCGATGGTTCATACTCTCTTCTATCTTAACGGCCATTGATTTGTGGCTTAACACCCGATTGGTCCATGATCTCTATTTAAAGAGCATGGAGGGTCATTTGTCGATGATCGATTGTGAGAAACTCTATTGTAAAATCTCTCTGTAATATTTTTCTTTTGCATTAATAAACTGCTCCAAGTGGTCGCGTTGGCTAGGGCCGTGGATGTTTCCCCGTAGAGGTTTTACCACGGGAAAACATCGGTGTGTTGATCTTTGATATAGTTATGTGAGTGGTTACTAAAGGTGTTCATCCTTTGTTGGAATACCTATGTTGTCGAACATGGTATCAGAGCTTGTTTGAAGGCCCGCTCTTGTTGTAGATCGAGATCGTGAAGCCGAGTTTTCTCATCTCCATTTTCTATCATTTTCGTACATTTATGGTTGAGAGGATTGTTCCATTGTGTCTGAAGCACTCATTTCATTCAGGAACACTTTTCGTTTCACTCAAAAAGGTTTCTTTTTGCCCAAGATACGGCCATTACAGTCAAATCTGGAGGTATAAAGTTTGAATACGCATTTTTAAATTTTTTTACAGAGAAGTATTTATTTATTTATTTATTTATTTTTTTCCCAGGATTGCTACTCTTTTAAATCTATGTATGTTCTTTGCCCACACCCTGTGCGATCTCAGAAAATCAGAAACAGATAGGAAAATGTGCATCTTCCGGGTAAGCTAACTGAGATCTAACCCTTATTGTCATCAAGAAAATAAATTTTTTTCTTGTGTGAAAAGAGGTTTTTTTTAGCACGTTCTCCAAGGCCTTCTTCATCAACAACAACCCTCCTTCTAAACATTAAAATATGTTTTGCTAGACCATTTGGTTAAAACTTGCCTTATTAAGTAAGAGGTCTTGAGTTCAAGTCCTTCTTTTGTTACTTTTTAAAAAAGTTCATGCTAAAATTGTAAAGTGTATTTCACTTCAAGTATAAAAGTGAATCACTATAAGTAGCTTTAATATTTTATTTTAGATTTTTTGCATGCAACGTTTCTGTTAAAAATTAACTTCATTGTAAAAGTGATCCCCACTTCTCTTTATAAAAGTGGGTCATTTCATAAAGCAACTTACACTATCATGTGGTCAGTGGGTTACCATTTATGCCTTTTTTTTAAAGAGCATAACTCTTCCATCGGAAGTCCATTTTCAGTGTCATTTTTTTTAAAACCACATAACTTTTCGATATCTTTCCATCTAGATCATCAATTTCAGTTTTTAAATCCACATTATCTACATACTTAATATGTCTTCTACAAGTAATGTATTGCTTACCAACAACAACTATTTCCAATGGAAATCTCATATGGAAGATTTATTAAGAAGTAAAGGCTTGTACCGGATTACCT
Source organism: Picea mariana (assembly GCA_032191745.1). Classification (NCBI taxonomy): domain Eukaryota; kingdom Viridiplantae; phylum Streptophyta; class Pinopsida; order Pinales; family Pinaceae; genus Picea; species Picea mariana. The sequence goes on from JASDQU010735339.1 coordinate 224,962, forward strand.
TGAGAAAGGAAAAAGCACCCACTGATGATGATAAGAAATACAAATGGGATAATAGGAATGATGAAGCACAAGGACTAATTGAAATGTCCATCTCTCCTGATTTAAGGTACCACCTTCAAGAAATTGATGACCCCGAAGAAGCTTGGGACAAGATTGAATCTATGTTTGGTAAAATCAATATTATTTGAGCACAACAGTTAGAAAATCAAATACTAACCCTTATTCCAAGTGATTTTTATTGCCTTGGAGACTATCTATCTAAGTTTAAAACACTCATAATTTTGTGAAGAATGTAAGATAAAAATGGAGGAAGAGCGTTGCATCTATCTTATTCTTTCTAAGCTAGGTAGTTCATATTTTGTGTTTGTATCCACCTTTTATGCCGTGAGAGAGGCTCTAGGGAAAGCTTATGAAAAACCCACTCTTGAGTCCTTTTGTGCTTCTTTGATTAGAGAGGAAGATAATATTATACAACTTGGAGTGATCATCATTGCAGGTACCTCTAACAAAGCCTTAGTTGCCCATCAGAAAGATAAGACCAAGTATCCCAAGAAGCAACATCCTCGCTACAACAAGCAATATAAGGGTCCTAAACCCGATCAGATAGCTTCAGCTCCTAATGGTGACAAATGAGAAAAATATAAAAATAAGAAGATTGACAGAAATTGCAATTTTTGTGATAAAGATGGTCATGATGAGTCCAAATGTTTCAAGAAGATGGCAGTTTTAGAAGCAGCGATGAAGAAGCACAACATCAATATTGATTCTACTTCTTCTTCTTCTTCTCATGGACATGCACTTTCCGCTTCTGGTTTCTCCTTCAACACAAATTCTACTTCTTCTTCTGATGAGTGGCTTATTGATTCAGGAGCATCTTATCATATGGCTAAGGATAAAGCCATATTTTCTGCTCTAAATGAATGTAACACCAAGAAAATATTTGTTGGTGATGATAGATCTCTTAGTGTTGTAGGATCTGGAATAGTTCAAGTAGATAATGGTCATTTCAATGATGTATTATGTGTTCCAAATCTTTCTTGTAACCTTCTATCAGTATATCAAATCACTCATTCGGGTGAAGGTAAAACTGTAGAGTTTTCACCTCACCAAGTTGTAATCAAGGATCTAAAAGATCTTAAGCATGTTCTTGCAACTGGAATTGCTAGTGATATTACCAGGTTGTACAAGTTTGACAACTTTGGGTCATCAACTTTTTCATCAGTTTTTGTTGCTCATAGCGATGACTTGAGAAAACTTTGGCATGAGCGGTTTGGTCATCTAAACTATCGCTCATTGCATCAACTATGTAATCAACAAATGGTGACTAGTCTTCCTCTTGTTTCATGCAGAGATGGTGTTTGTGCCAGTTGTGTTCTCGGAAAACATCATCAGGACAGTTTTGACAAATGTGCCTCTTAGCACGCCTCGGGCCCTTTACAGCTTGTTCACAGTCATTTGTGTGGTCCATTTTCTTCTCCTTATTTTTCTAGGTGCAAGTATTTCTTAACTTTCATTGATGATTTTTCCAGACATACTTGAGTTTACTTCTTAAAAATTAAGAGAAAAGTTTTTGACAAGTTTTTGGCCTACAAGGCCCTTGTAGAAAAGTAATCTAGACATCAAATTCAAAATTTAAGAACAGATAATTGAGGCGAATATGTGAACAATAATTTTACAAGTTACTGCACTACACAGGGCATCGAAATGCAACACAATGTTCCATATACACCACAACAAAATGGTGTTGCTGAGAGAAAGAACCACACATTAAAATAAATGGCTAATTGTATGATCCAATCTAAGGGATTAAGTCTAAAGTATTGGGCGGAAGCAATCAACTGTGCAAATTGCATAGTCAATCACACTTCCACAAAATCTCTTAAAAATATAACACTGGAAGAAGCTTGGACTAAAATTAAACCAGATGTAAGTCACTTCTGTGTATTTGGAAATATAGCATGGGCTCACATTCATAATGAGAAAATGAAAGCATTGCAACCTAAAAGTGAGAAGTGTATATTTGTTGGTTATTCTGAATATGTTAAAGGTTATAGACTTCTTCAACCACATTGTAATGAAATTATTCTTAGAAGAGATGTTAAATTTGATGAAAATCTCTTGCCTACGAGCCTAATTCAGTGGTTGTGCCTTCTTCGGCCTGCAAGCCATCTTCGACGTTTGTGCCTTCTTCTATTCCTATTCTAGTTTCTTCTTCAGATGATGACAGTGAGGATGAAAATCCACCTCTGCCTGTTGTCATTCCTCCATATGAGTCCTTTGAACCTGAATAAGCACCAATTCCATCACTTCCTAGATGGGTTCGTTCAACACAAGAAGAAGTTGGTGATCTTGTCAGTGATCCTTCAGATCAGCATCGAACACATTCACAGTTCCAGCGAGCCTCTTCTCTTTTGGCTCAAGTTTCAGAGACTCATGATCCAGAGACATTTGCAGAAGCTTCAGGTCATCCAAATTGGGATACAACAATGAATGAAGAGTATCGTTCTTTAATGGAAAATGATACTTGGGATCTTGTACCTCTTCCAAAAGGAAGAAAACTTGTCAGATGTAAATGGGTCTACAGAAATAAGTATGCATCAGATGGAAGTGTTGAAAGACATAAGGCTCAGTTAGTTGTCAAAGGATTTTCCCAAGTTGAAGGAATTGACTATAATGAAACCTTTGCCCCTGTAGCCAAAATGAATTCCATCTACCTTGTTCTTGCCCTTGCTCCCTCACATAAATGGGAGGTCCACCAGATGGATGTTAAATCCACCTTCTTGCATGGCAATTTGAAAGAAGAAATCTACATGGAACAACCTCTTGGCTATGTCCAAAATGACTCTAGCCTTGTTTGTCGCCTTAAGAAATCTCTTTATGGTCTTAAGCAAGCTCCCCGAGATTGGTATGCCAAAATGGAAAACTTTCTTATTGACACCAAATTCTCTAGATGCCATTATGATCCTAATGTTTATACCAAGAAAGTACGAATCCATCTCATAATACTTGTCCTTTATGTTGATGACCTTATCCTTACTGGTAGTGCCTCAAAAATTTTAAACCATGTGAAAACCAGTCTTAAGAATAAATTTGAAATGACAGACTTAGGTTTTTTGCACTATTTCCTTGGCCTCCAAGTTTTGCAAACCAATGAAGGAATTTTTTTTTCCTAGTCTAAGTATGCTTGTGACCTTCTTCGTCGCTTTCACATGGATTATTGTAAACCAACCCCTTCTCCCTTCCAGTATGGATTCAAGCTCACTACCACATGTACTTCTCCTGAATTTGATGCCACCCTGTACCGTCAGTTAGTTGGTAGCCTCTTATGCTTGACTCATACTTGTCCTGATCTTTCCTTTGTTGTTGGTCTTGTTGCTCGATATATGCAAACACCCCATGAAAGCCATTGGAAAGAAACTAAAAGGATACTTCGTTATGTTCATGGTATAGTTCAGTTCAGGATACATTACAGTTCAGGGGGGATTCCTTTATTGGTTGGTTTCACTGATTCAATTTGAGTCGACGACCTTGATAATCAGAAGTCTACTGTAGGTTATGTTTTCAGCTTTGGTTCAAGACCTGTCACTTGGGCCTGTAAGAAACAAAAATCTATTGCACTTTCTTCAGTAGAATCAGAGTATCGAGAAACGATAAATGCAATTCAGGAAGCCTTATGGATTCGAAAGATCCTTTCAGAGTTTAGATTCGAGCAGCAGCATCCGACCAGCCTTTGGTGCAACAATCAAAGTGCCATCAAGATCGCCAAAGACCCAGTTCAATATCAACACAACAAGCACATCGAGCTACACATGCACTTAATCAAAAAGCTCATTCATGATCAAGTTATTGAAGTGCTCTTTTTCCCTACAGAAGATCAAGTTGTAGACATTTTCACAAAGTCTCTTACAGAAGCGAAGTTTTCCAAACTTCGCTCTAGGTTAGGAGTTCAGTAAGCTGTCATTAAGGGGGGATAGGCTCTAATGCCTCCTTCCTTCTCCTATTGTGTCAACATTGTAAATCCTTCAATCCTATCCCAAGTTGTTCTTAAGGGGGGATGTTAGGATATTTAGACACTTAGGAGTTACTTAAGATCTACTTGGTCTAATATGTCGTTAGGTAAAAGTGTGTTTCTTTAGTATGCATTAGTATGGATTTGTAGTTAGGAAATCTAATGATCATGATATGTTCCCAACATAGAGTGATCCATAGTTCATACTCTCCTCAATCTTAACGACCATTGATCTATGGATTAACACCCAATTGGTCCATGATCTCTATTTAAAGAGCATGGAAGTTCATTTTCCGATGATCGATTATGAGAAACTCTATTGTAAAATATCTTTGTAATCTCTTTCTTTTGCATTAATAAATTTCTCCAAGTGGTCGCATTGGTTGGGGTCTTGGATGTTTTCCTGTAAGGGTTTTACCACGTGAAAACATCGGTGTGTTGATCTTTGATCTGGTTATGTGAGTGGTTATTGAAGGTGTTTGTCCTCTGTTAGGATACCTGTGTTGTCGAACAATGAGCAATTAAGATCCCATCATTCACCCTCCATGGACCATTAAATGGAGAATATTAATACACCTAGTGTTTCTTGTGCAGGAACAAAGAGTTTCTTCCAGAATTGATTAAATTATGAGTGATTGCCTTTTCAATACTGTGTGCAGAAAGTTGATTACAGTTTACTATTGAAATTAGTTGCTACAGGGGACAGAGTCAAAATCCATATTTTTATTTCATGAGCCTGTAAATGGACAAATTCATTACCTGAGAAAGAACCTTTAGATCACATGCTTGTTGGATTATGTTTATGAGTTTTGCTTTTTGATCTTTAAGTTGTATGAGGAAGATAGATTGAAAATTGTAAAATAGAGTATTGGTTTTGAGTGTTTCTTATTTAGGCTATACTCATCAGACATAGGAACTTATTTGTTATCGACACATATAGTGTAACAACTCTGTTGATTACGAATCTCGATCGATAATTTATGTTTGGTAATATATTATACATATAATTCCGCCAACACACACTACCCAATGCATTCTCTTATTATTCGAAAATTACCTTTCACCTTCCCCATCCCTAAATCCAAAGGCCAGGATCTAATCTTTCATTTACATGATCAAGGGACATGATTCATTCCCTCCAAAATAAATCACTTAATAACAATTTCACTTTATAACATAAGTGCACTTTATGAAATAATGTCACTTTAATATAAAAAGATACACTTTATTAAAAATTCACTTACATAAAAGAACCACTTTATTACAATTTTATAAAAACCCATTACAAATTCAAGTGTCTAGTAGTGCAAATATAAGGCTACTTCTGCATATAAGACAAAACATGCGGAGTACCTCTCAAGCTATAAAAGCTAACACTCCCTCTTAGCGAGGAATGTACTCATTGCCATCACCATCATCTAGTACCATCACATTGTTCACAATAGGAGATCCCTCTGAACCTGGAGACAACCTCAACACCTACACAAAACGTGAACCAAAAGATCTTCTCCTGACAACCACTCTAAACCCTGAGTTCCTAGGAGAATCCACTCCACCCTGAGAATCAGTTCGATCACACCAACTGAGCCTCCTACCAGTTCTTAGAAGAGAGTCCCTCTCTTCTCTCGAAATGAAAGAATAAATCCTTGGGCCCACCATAGTCTTAAGAGTCTCCTTCTCCTCATCTGACATTGAATCATAACTTGAAGATTGTCCTTGCAACATGTACAACATGTCCATCCGATCACCAATCATTTGTGGTTCAACCAGATCTGCTCCCTCCTTGTAGATAAATACATGTTCCCTCTTGAGAAATGTAAAATATCCAACATCCTTCAAGGCCGAGACTGAGAGCAAGTTAACCTTCAATACCAAAACAAAGAGAAATCCATCAAACTTTAGGAGTCCTCCATACTCGAGTCAGAATCTTACCCTTCCAACTCCATGTACAACTCGTGCCATACCTTCTTCACTCTCCACGTGTCGGTCATGACCTATCTCTGTGATAATAAGGAATACTCGCCAGATTCTCATCATGTGAGAAGAGGCTCCACTCTCAACAATCCACCTATTGTCACCCCCAAATCCACCACTACTGACATTGGATACTAGAGTGACCAAAGAAAAATCCATAACAAACTTGGATGAAAAGTCCTCCATAATTGTTGTAATAGCTATATCAGGCCCCTCTTGTTCCTTCTTCTTCTTCTTCTCAAGACACTAATAAGCAAGGTGCCCCAACTGGTTACAACAATAACATCTAACTTTACTAAAGTCCCTCCCAGAATTTCCTTTCTTCTTCCCCTTTCCCTTTGCAGCAAAAGAAACATTCTCTTCATCAACTCCATCTCCCTTATGTCCACTTCTTTGATATCCTTCTCAGATCTCCTCCCGAGTGAAATTGTCCCACAGCCTGCGCCAATTTGAAAGATGTTCAAGACCCACCACACACTTCACGAAAACTTCTCATTTCTTAGTGAATCTTTTCAAGGCTATCCTCACCAACTCTGAATCTGATATGACCTCCCCAATTGCAACCAACTCATCTTTCACTTGAGCTACCCATGTAAGATGTAAGGTAGCTAGAGAGGTAGTGGGGGGGCCCAGAGGGCCCATAGTGATAATAGTGGAGGTCATTCAATGTAAGGTGGACTAGGTCCACTATATTATTAAATAAGGCCCACTATGGTTGGTGTCAGTGTCAAAGCGTTCATAAAGCTCAGCAACAAATTGGGTCCAAGCAATATATCCTTGACGGGAAGTTTTTCTCCATTGCCACCATTGCCAGCGTTGTTGATCGAGATGGAGAACACCATACCGGAGTTTGGCCAAGTCATATGTAATGTTGTAGAGAGAGAAATAATGTTCCATTTATGTGACCCAACCAGTGGGGTCTGAGCCATCAAATTTAGTTACATCCACCCGCGGAAGGCGTATGTCC
>JASDQU010735339.1:232011-248479 GCA_032191745.1 Picea mariana
GGATGGAATGTAAGGTAGCTAGAGAGGTAGTGGGGGGGCCCAAAGGGCCCATAGTGATAATAGTGGAGGTCATTCAATGTAAGGTGGACTAGGTCCACTATATTATTAAATAAGGCCCACTATGGTAGTTAGATATAATAAATGTAAGAGGACTTCTTAGAAGGTTCTACTTCTAAAATATTCCTCCTCTACAATGTTCTTAGGTGATGGTAGCACTATATAAAGGGATTCAAGCAATTTAATGAGACATGAAGAGAAGTATTATATTTGGAGTGATAACTCAATAGGAGGATGCCCCCTCGAAGAGGCAAGTGAATAGGAGAGGATCCCTTCCATAATAGGATCCATTGTATGGTGTTGCCCTACCTCAAGGGTTTGATAATAATAGAATGTGGTTTCTTCTATCTTGATTTGTGGATCTATTGTGTATTCAGTATTTGTGGTTATTATATTGGTAGATCTATTCAGGTTCTTAACATAAGATAAGAAGACACACTCTCCCCTTTACAAATCTTAGTATCATGCAGTTTATCTTTCAAGGCTATCTTCTGATTTTCATTCTTCGCCTCATACAATGTTTTGAGTGCATCCCACATCTCTCTGGTTGTGTTCTTCTCAGTCAAGTGTGGAATAAGGTGGTTCTTCACCCCATACAGAATAAGCCTCTAAGCTTTGGTCTCCTTTACCTCATGTAAATCCAAATCTATAGGGTCTTCTGATGGAACAATAACTATGGTGTTGACAAAACTCCAAATTTTGTTCTCCCTAAGAATAGTCGACATCCTAACTTTTCATTGCAAATAGTTGGCAATCCCATCCATGTGGTCCTCATACCTGATGCAAACAACCATCTCCCTATAAATTGTTTAATGGAAAACAAACAATCAAGTTTCCCCCCTTCAAATCTTGCCCAAAAAAGCACTGCACACTCTCACTCAGAGCCCAAGCTCTGATACCATATAGAAATTTTAATGACAAAATCAACATGCACTAAATTATGTCATACACTTATAAAACTAAAGATAATTGTCATATATGAACTATGAAATGTATAAACACATATTATGAAAATATTATGAGCAAAAATACACATTGCCAAGCACGTTTGCAGCGAAATAAACACAATAAAAAACAATCACACATCCATGTAGTACTCAGAAATTTAAGCAACTAGCCAGGAAAAACCTCAATGTGGGGAAACCCAAAGAGAGAGAGAGATTTATTAGCTTCAGGAAATTTATATTAGCAACAACATACAATTTCCAAAAATAAAAAAACTCACATACAACACCCAAAATAGTCCCCAATTTTCTGCCTAGAGAATCCTTCCAAAATTGTATTGTTGTACTACCTCCCTTGATTGCACAACACCTTGAAATGAATGCCAACAATTAGCTATATGGACACAATTGTATGGCCTCTTTAACAACAAGAAACAATCCAATCAACCTCGAATTTCATGCCCACAAACAACCTCAAAAATTGTGCCTTCTTCCTTCTTGTACGTACTATACGGATCCATAGAGTATGACCTCCAAAAACAACAAATAACTCAGCAAATTCACATAGAAAATCACCTTGGTAAATGTTTCCAATATCCCTTGGGAAAAGTGCCCATTTTTCTTCCCTTTCCTCTCCTTCTCAAAGCTCTCTCGAAAATTTCTCAAACACTTCTTCTCATGGTCTTGCACATTGTTATCGCACAATCTGTACTTGCCCAAATCCCAAGGAAAGTGAATGAAAGATTGGCGTAACAGGGGGTGACCTATCACTGTCACCTTAATAGGAAACCCCTTTTATTTAGGAGTATATCAAAATTACCCCATGGGAGACATCCCCAGTGACCTAAAGGGATGATAAGACTAAGGAAAGGATACAAGAAAACCCCCCTCTCACTGGTCACTCAAGTCAAAAGTTTCTTAAGGTCTTTAAGGGATGAAGCAACGGTAAAAATGGAGTGTACCTACCTAGAACAAGACAACAAAGAAAATATGGCAGATTTCAAGTACAAAATATGATTTTAGTGCTCTTAAGACCATGAACCTTCAAAAAATAGTCTAGCTAATATAACGTTGCAACAATGCAACAATTTACAACAAAAATAAGTACTTTGCAACAACCACAAAAATAGGGCCTTGAAATTGCTTGAAAAAGACAAGAAGATATAGATTTAACTATGTTGAATGATAATTAATTATCGCAAGAAAATTTGGTAATGTCTAGCTAGAATTTAATGTCACTTTTGCAGAGAATTTGTTGTAGTTAGATGGTTGTAGAAATATTTTGTAACAACAACAAATTCTAGTGCTCAAAATTGCAAGGAAACACCATGTAAACTTAGCATTTATCTAGTAGATTGATTGGAAATTGTCACAAGCAATTTATAAGTGAGCTAAGTGCAAGTTATGTAGGTGAATGCAGTAGATTAGCATGAATTAGTATGGTTGTAGTAGTGATTTGCAACAACAACAATTTAGCTAAGGAATTATGCTAGTTTAGGGTTAGTAAAAGTTAGCAAAAGCTTCAAGGAAGAAGGTTTGAGTGCTTGTTTGATCAATCCTTCAATAAAAGAGAGACTAGAACTAGTGCCTTCTAGGGCTTATGGAGTCAACTGGAGGCTTCTTCTAAGGATGCAAATCAATTTTGATAGTGCACAAAAGTCTAAGAGGGAGAATGCATAGGAGAAGTAGTAACTTAGGTCCCCCTATGCATTTTCCTAAAGAAACAAGATACTAGGATGTAGGAAATTCTAGGCCCTAACACCTTGCTCTCCGTAGGATTCTTATGGGAAAAACTTAGGCAAAGATAACTAGGTCAAAACTTTAGAGTGATAGAAAATTAGGGCTCTAGGGTTTTACTAGTTACTAGATCAAATCAATGAGACATTTTGGTAAATAGAAAGTAAGAAAGTAGAAAATTAAGTTCCTTACTTCAAGCATCAAGTATACCATGCAATCTCATAATCTTATATGACCAAATAAAACCATACATAAACCATTCAATAAATGACAAAAATGCATATTTTACCTACTTGCACCAGGAATAATCATGAAAATACCACGCAAAGTCACCATAAAAGCTTCCAAGATTGATCCACTTGCAAACAATCAGCCTTATACAAGAGTGTGCCTCACAATTTCATCCAATATCCCTTCTAGGGAGAAAATTTCAGACCTCTCCTCTTGTGTGAGGAGTTGTTTTGTAAAAATGAGAGTACTTTATGTTTATTTATATAGAATTTTGACCTTTAATTAATTTTCTGGTCAAAATAAGGCTGACCTAGCCAATTTACAAATAAATTCAAATTTGGCATATATAAAATTAATTAGCATGTAAAAGCATCCCTAAGGGTGGTGTCATGCCCTTCTAGGGTGATGTTGGACCTCCAAGATGGAATGTTGGGCTCCATATGTAAAACGTTTGTCCTCCAAAGGCCCTGAATGATGCCCACACGTGCCAACCAACTCACAACTACCCTCAAAATGAAAACCCTAGCTCTGGATGACGTCCAAGGTCATGATGGTGATTTCATGGGCTCTCAAAGGTCAACGTCCAAGTGGAAGAGAAAGATCCTCCTGGTTCTAAGTCTTCCAGGGTATCTCCAAGGGAAACGTCCTTCTTTCTTCCTAGTGAAAATCTCTGATGTCTTCTCGCCCCTGACTGGGGTTACAACATCAATTTGTGGGCTTTCAAACCAATGAAGGTTTGAGCTAATCATTCCCCCATGTGTACCTGTCCACCAGGTAAGGTCCTACAACAACGACAAGTATACCCTCTAGGGGTTCATAAGTCACATGGATCATAACATGTAAATAACATTCAATAATTAAATTACTCAAACGTGTGCATCAAGCTCCCCTTTAGCCAAACAAATGCTCAAACGCGTTATGAAAATTAACAAGTCAGGTTTGGAGAAGGTCTCGGGGTGTCCTTTTGGGATAATCCTCCTTAATTTTTGGGTGTTTCCTAGGTGAGAACCAATCCAGGTCATGTAAGTGTATGAGGTGGCATGGGGTAAGTGTTTGGGCATGGGGTACAATGATAACAGGGAAATGCAAATCTTACATGTGGGTGCATTTGTAGAGGGCGAGTTGCACCTTGTCATAGATTTCATTGTTTCCTAGCTCATTCATTGCCTTTTGTTCTTAGCTTCAATTCTTTCATTCTTTTTTTTTATTCTTCAAGGGAAGAGTTGAGGGACATTGTCCTGGCTTGGTGACCAGCAGTGACAACGTTATCCAAAAACATTTCACGAAGATGAGAATGTTGGCTCGTGATGAGACCCCCTTTCTCTTGGCTATGCCACCAAGAGCCACTACTATGGTTTGGTGACCAGATATATGGTAGTGTCATACCGCTACATTCCCATGGTCATAATAGGTCAGGTCGTGATGAGACCCCCTACCCACCAACTAATACCTTGAGTGTTTATTTATCTTATAAGTTCCATTTTCTTACTGAGAATCCTTTTATTGTTTTCTCTGGAATTCCTAGGCGAAGCATCTCAAAGGTTTCACCTTTGGATTTTAACTCTTTCCAGCTACTTTTACCCTATGGGCCTTTAGCCCTTCTTCCCACAAGGCAAGGTACAACCCTTTCTAGTGTGGTAAATCCCAATTCTCGAACAAAGGTATTGGGAGATGAGAGGAATAAAGATGGAAAGTGGTAAGTATGGAGGGAACAAACGGTGAGATTTCACAGACCCACCCAGTGGAAACCAATCCTAAAGGGAGATCAACTTACTAGGGCATCATGTCACCCTTCCAGGTATGAACAAGTCAAAGAGCATAATTTTCAAGTAAACGTTATGAAATGAAGGAGAATGCAATGCAACATATTCAAGTGTTTCAAGAATCAGAGTGACACATACCATGATACCTGGACTCATTACCTTATGGAGAAAAACTTATTGCTACTTTAGGATCAAGCTGGTGGGATGGATATTGTTGTTGTTGATAAATGGACAGCATTGAAGAAAAGAGGGGGCCTCTGGGGCCATGCTCAAGTCATCCAACTCTTGACACTCCATGTCTAGGACCTGTGGGCCTTGAGACATGATATCCTTAGTTATCCCTAGGGTAGGGGAGAACATCTGGCTCCAACTCGGGGACATGTGCTCATCATAGAGCGCATGAGAACTTCAACATCTCTGGTATGGCATGTTCCTGTTAAATCTCAAAAAAATGTATTAGTAATCCTTAGGGTGGTGATATCACCCCTTATTCATATTTGATAATAAAAGAGCATCTCTAATCTAAGATATGATCATGAGCATGCATATATATAAGTGAGACAAAATAATATGTAAAATGTAACTACAACTATGCTAACATGATATGGAGATGGTATATACAATGGATGAAAATTCCTACCTACCTCTACTTACCTATTGGTTGAATGCTAGGTGTTGTCAAATAACCAGTGAAACCATCCTAGAAATATATCATAATACCTGCCCCTGTGCTTCATCATAAAACAAAACAATGACAAGTCAAGAACAAAAATAACATGAGTTAGAACATGTATCACATCATCGAAAATCATAAAGTATAGCTCATGGACGTAGGAGGGAGGGACAAAATTATGCCAAGTCACACTTCTAGAAAAGTGCTCAATCCATATCAGAAAGGGATCGTGAAAAATAAAAGGATCAAAATACTGACTCAAAGAGTCTGAAGGTTGGCCACCTTGGATGTCATCACATCTAAGGTATGGGAAAGGACTAGTAAGAACCTAGAGGATGACTGACAATTTCTTGAGGGAAGGTTGAAAGATTGAGACAATAAACTTCTTATTAAGGTATTCAACCTACCCTTGGATTCTAAAAGAAGGATTTTCTCTGGATAAAACTCAAGACAAGGGACATGTTTCCCAACTACACCCTTAGTGACATACCGAGGTAAAGTAGTCGAAGGGGGCTAAACAACCTTGTCATAAGTATCCTTCTTTAGGCAAGCAACATCCTTGCCTTTATCAAAATTTGAGCACAATGATGGTTGATAATGTTCTTCATAGAATGAATTCAAGTGCTCAGAGGAATACTCATCAAATTCCTCAAGGTATGATCGAAAATCATCAAGAGAACATTGCACCAGGTCATCCTTGGGTGCTTGGAAAACTTCTATAATTATATCATCATCTTCTTTCCAAACATCAAAATTATTAGGAACATCATATGATTGTTGTAAAGGCAACATACAAAGATATACTTCTATATCATAAATGGGATCCTGATTAGAACCAATCACATCCCACTTACGTCTTCCAGCATGTATGAACTCATCAACATTATCAACCATTTCACTACATTTATCATAGCATGAAGGATTTAAAGCATCCAAGGGATCCTATAGTACTTCTTCACTTTCCAAATCATAAAATAAAGCATCATCAAAATATTGAAAAGGGAAATAACTTACTATATTCACTTCTTGTTGTGCAGGAGTGTCAATGGCTTGGATGACTTCATCAAATGGAAGAGGGTCCAGTACATCATCCCCAAAACTCATCTCTTTAATCATGTCTTCATCAGAAAATGAAGGACCTAGCTCTTCCAAGGGTTCCTTTACTTCTTCACCTTTTGAATCATAGAATAAAGTGTCATCCAAAAACTGGAAGGAAAGATGACTCACCTCATTCTCTTCATCTTGTGTAGGAGAGATAGGATCTCAGATAGCTTCATCAGACAGAGGAGAGGATATTAATGTTTCATCCTCACAATGTTGAAATATTGCAACTACAAAGAGTATTCTATTTATTTTTTATGTATTATTCATTAGATCAATCCCCTTTTATGGATTGATCATGTCGGGCATTGTAAATAACTGAATCTCCTTTTACGGATTGGTCAAACCCTAATAGTAATATGAAAATTGAGAAGTCGGCCCCCAGTCAAAGTAAAGTGGTTATAACCACCCAGAAAGAGAAGTCGGCCCTGCCAATGAAGAGACACCTCCTTTCAGCACTTGCCAGTTTGTAGAAATAAAGGAAGTCAATGCTTAATTTGTTCACTCACTTATTCAATCATCTAGAGCGCAAGTTTGGAAGCTGTAGTTGGAGAAGAAGGAAGAGAGAGAGGTGCATTACTTGAGAGACGATTTTCTTAGTGTTTGGTTTATTGTCTTGGCATTGTATTGGCTATCTATATTAAGGAAGTTTTTGTTGGGTTTTTTCCCCCATGAGGGTTTCCCAAGATAAATGATGTGTCTCTTTTGATCATGCTTCTCTCAGTGATCTTATCTATGCTATGGTTTTCTAGTAAATTGAAAATAAACCTAATAATAGCTTAAACTTTAGCATGCTTTCAGAGCTAAGATAAAGAGAGCATCTTTCACAGGAAAAAGAAAAACGTAACTATTGTTGTACAAGAAAACTAGGGATTTTTATTGAAGAAGAATTTCAGCCCAAAAGTCATCTAGAAAAGTGCGCTCTATCCCAAGGAACTCTTTGGCACCTTCAACACACCTTTTCAGTGGATAGAACTCCCGGAAAGTGAAACCCTAGTTTTCACCAGTACCATAAGTACCAAAAAACCAGAAGTACCAGGAAACTAGAAGTATCAGAAAACCAAAAGTACCAAAAAACCAAAAGCACCATTCCATAAATCTATTGGTCAAGTTTGAAGGGGAAAAATTTGGATTTTCTGAAATCTAACCACACCAGGCTACTCGCCTCAGCCAAGCGCACCTCCTGGTAAGTTCAAAATTCAATTCTGAGAATTTTCATTTTTTTGTCATTCTCCTAGCTCCAGGTAAAAGATGATTGTAACCACTAAGCTTGTTGACAAGCTAGAAGGTGTGGAAAACTTTTGTCCTTGGAACTATATGATTGGACTCATTCTTGAAGAGAATGACCTAGCAAGATTCATTAAAGAGATTGTACCAGAACCTGTCGATGTTGCAGCTAAAGAAAAATACCAAAAGGACACAATTAGGGCCAAAAGAATCATTATAGATTCTATCAAAGATCACTTGATTTCCCAAGTGTCTTCAAAGAAGAATCCAAAAGAAATGCTTGATGCCCTAGCCAGATTATATGAAGGAAAGAACATAAATCAGAAGACGAATCTAAGAACTCATCTCAAGAATACACGGATGCAGAAAGGAGAAAAAATCCTGGAATATTTCTCCAGAATATCACAATTCAAAGAACAACTAGAAGCAATTGAAGATACTATAGACGAAGATGAACTATTTGTGCCAGAGAGGAGAAACTAAAATTTGACAGTCTTTGGGAAGAATGTGTTCAAGAAGAATCAAGAATAGCTAATCGAGAAGCTTTTCTATCAAGAGATGATGATCAAGCCCTAGCTACTCACACTAAAGGAGGAAGAAATAAGTCTTACTTCTAGAAAGAAACTCATAAGAAGTCTCACCCCAAAAACAAATTCATACATAAATAATCTCAACCAAGGAGATTCCAGAAGTTTCAGAAAGGACAAAGAAGAGAAAAAGATTTATCATCCTACCAATGTTACCATTGTGACAAGATGGGACATATTGTGAAACATTGTCCAAATAGATGAGAAGAATACAAGTATAAAAACAAGAGGCACCATGCCCATGCAATTGAATATGAAGAGCCACCCACAAATATGATAAAAGAACAAATTGAAGACTATGCCTTGATCTCTTCCCTCTTAGGATCCATATCACCTGGTGAGGACACCTTGCTCTTTGATAGTGGTGCTTCCAAGAACATGACAGGTCAAAGAGACATTCTCTCTTTCCTTTCAGAAAATAATTTTCCTCAGAAAGTTACACTTGGAGATGATTATCAATACCCTATCAAGGGAGTAGGAGAATCAAATTACAAGCTTGATTCAGGGACCCCAATGAAGATGAAGGATGTACTATATGTACCAGGTCTAACAAAGAACTTGCTCTCCATCTCAACTTTAGAAAAGAAAGGCTTCAGAGTTGCCTTCATAGATGGATAAGTCCTTATGTGGGCCAAAGGAAAAATAATGAAAGAAGCAATTGTAATTGGAAAAGAAGAAGGTGGCTTGTATAAGCTAAAGGGTCACTCAGAAGCAGCCATGACCCACTCCATTGAGAATCCATGTGAGCTTTGGCATAGAATATTATCCCACATCAACTACAAGGCATTACCTTATGTAAGCAAGGCAGTCACAGGTCTACCAGAACTCAAGGTTGACCATGAAGGTGTGTGGAATGGATGTGCACAAGGAAAGAACATCAAGAACCTTTTTTCGAAGAGAGACAATAAAGTAGGAGTCCTAGATCTCATTCACTCAGATTTGTGTGGCCCAATGCCATCATCCTCCATCAATGGTTATGTATACTATGTATATTTTATTGATGACTATTCTCGTAAAACCTGGGTCTACTTTTTGAAATCAAAAGATGAAGTGTTCAGTAAATTCAAGGAATTCAAAGCCTTGATAGAGAATCTTTTTGAAAGAAAGATAAAGATAATCAAGTCAGATAATGGAGGAGAATACACCTCAAAAGAGTTTTCAAACTTTTGCAAAGATGTCAGGATCAAGAGGGAGATCACCACTCCCTACAATCCTCAACAAAATGGTGTAGCAGAAAGAAAGAACAGAACTATAATGGAAGCAGTGAAGACCATGATCCATGATCAAGATCTTCTAATGTACTTATGGGCAGAAGAAGCAAAAACAACAGTGTATGTACAAAACAGATTGTCCCATAGTGCACTTGGGTTCAAGACCCCTGAAGAGATATTCTCCGGAAAGAAGCCAGAAGTAATCAATCTCAAAATATTTGGCTGCCCAGTATTTGTACGTATTCCAAAAGAGAAAAGAACCAAGATGGACCCTTCATGAAAGAAGGGAATATTTGTTGGATACTGTGAGGTCTCCAAGGCCTTCAGAGTTTATATATTATATTACCATCATATTGAGATCAGCATGGATGTAACCTTTGATGAATATGCAACACTCAAGAAATCAAGAATATGTCAGCCTGAAGAAGTATATGAAGAGGAACCTGTAGCTCCCAGAGTTGTAGAACCAGTGAGGGAATTCATATATTCCCCTGATGAGGAGATTCTAGAATACCATGACATAATAGAATCTCAAGAACCTCCCCAGATGATGATCTCCCACAAGAGAAATCCAACCTGGGCAAGGGAACTTATTCAATATGGAGAGAAGTATGGTGTCCCCGAAGGAACCATGAGACAAGTGAAGAAACCTAAGCCATTCTCCATCTATATGGCTTTGATGTGTGATCTCTTAGAGAAGGAGCCTACCTGCTTTGAAGAATCCATTCAGAAGAAAGAATGGGAAGATGCCACAATAGAATAATACCAATCATTCATAAAGAATGATGTAGGGGAAATAGTTCCCAAACTGAAGAGCAAGGATGTGGTATCTTCCAAATGGATTTTTAAAATAAAACATGTTGTTGATGGAAGTATTGAGAAATATAAAGCAAGGTTTGTTGCTCATAGATTTTCTCAAAAGGAAGGCATTGACTATGAAGATACATTTGCTCCTATAGCTAGATACACTTCAATCAAAACCATCATAGCCCTTGCAGCTAAGATGAAGTGGAAGTTACACCAGATGGACGTGAAAACAACTTTCTTGAATGGTGTCATTGAAGAAGAAGTGTATATAGAACAACCTCAAGGGTTTGAAGTTGAAGATAGGAAGACTCATGTCTGCAAGTTGAAGAAGGCTCTGTATGGATTGAAGCAAGCTCCTAGAGCTTAGTATGGAAGGATTGACAGTTTTCTGATGAGATTGGGCTTTACCAAGAGTAAAGTTGATTCTAACCTTTACTTCAAGGTTATGAATGATGAGAATGTTATATTGTTGTTTTATGTGGATGACTTATTATTAACTGGAGAAGAAAATATCATCACTGAATGTAAAAAGAAGCTCGATGCATAATTTGAGATGAAATACCTTGGCCTAATGCACTATTTCTTAGGTCTTGAGGCCTGGCAGAGCCTAGAGAGGATCTTCCTTAACCAAGGGAAGTATGTAGTTGAAATACTGAAGAGATTTGATATGTTGGAGTGCAAGTCCATGAATACTTCCATGGAAACAAAGTTGAAGCTCCTAGTTGAAACTTCATCAAAATTGATTGATGCTACGCTATACAAACAGATCATTGGATCTTTGATGTATCTGACGAACAAGAGGTCAGATATAAGTTTTTCTTTGAACAACTTGAGTCAGTTTCTCATAGATCTTAGACGTGTTCCCCTGATTGCTGCAAAACATGTGATGAGGTACCTTAAGGGTACATTAGATTATGGTCTCAGTTATGATGGAGATCATGACTTCAGACTGAGTGGTTATACTGATTCAGATAGGGCTGGAAGTGTCTCTAAAAAAAAGAGCACTTCAGGATGTTGTTTCAGTTTGGGGTCAGCCATGATCTCATGGCAGAGTAGGAAGCAATCAAGCATTGCTCTCAGCACATCAAAAGCAAATTACATTGTTGCATGTTCTGCCAGTTGTGAATCCATATGGCCTCAGAAGTTGTTGATAGGTCTATTCGATCTAGAGATGGAAGAAACCATGATATTATGTGATAACCAAAGCTTCATAAAGATGACAGAGAACCCTATGTTCCATGACAAGTCAAAACACATAGAGATACGATATCATTAAATTCGTGATATGGTGCAGAGAGGAGCCATAAAGCTCCAATATGTTAGCATAGATGAACAGGGTGTTGAGCCATTAAGCTTGGTGTAGTCTGAAAGGACCTCCCTCGAAACGGGGAGTAGTGATATGTTGTCAGCCTTATGTTGTGATGCTAGCATCATGTTGATGATGTGTTGTCAGCCTTGTGTTGTGATGCCAGCATCGTGTTGATGATGTGTTTCCATCCTCATGATGTGATGCCAACTTTGTGTTGATGATGTGTTGCCAGCCTTGTGCTGTGATTCCAACTTCGTGTTGATAATGTGTTGCTAGCCTCATGTTGTGATGCCATCTTCGTGTTGATGATGTGTTGCCAGCCTCGTGCTGTGATGCTAGCTTTGTGATGATGATGTGTTGCCATCCTTGTGCTATGATTCCATCTTCGTGATGATGATGTTGTGTTTCCAGCCTCGTGTTGTGATGTCAACTTCGTGTTGATGATATTGTGTAGCCAGCTTCGTACTTTGATGCCAGCTTCGTGCTGAAGAATCTCAGCCTAGTGCCGATGTTGACGATGCTCCATCCTTTGTGTTGTGTTGTTGATGATATTGATGATGAGAAAAACTTTCGATGATTTATAGATATGCCAGTCAGTGTTTCAAATGTTGTTGATGATGTTTCCCTCTCTCTCTCCTGATGATGTTGTAGAATACCCTTCTTGTTAAAGGGGAGTGTTGAAATATTGTAACTACAAAGAGTATTATATTTATTGTTGATGTATTATTCATTAGATCAATCCCCTTTTGTGGATTGATCATGCTGGGCATTGTAAATAACCAAATCCCCTTTCGTGGATTGGTCAAACCCTAATTGTAATATGAAAATTGAGAAGTTGGCCCCCAGGAAAATTAAAGTGGTTCTAACCACCCAGAAAGGGAAGTCGGTCCTACCAGTGAAGAGACACCTCCTTTTAGCACTTGCCAGTTTGTATAAATAAAGGAATCCAACGCCTCATTTTTTCACTCACTCATTCGATCATCCAAAGCGCAAGTTTGGTAGCTCCAGTTGGAGAGGAAGGAAGAGAGAGAGGCGCATTACTTGGGAGAGAATATTCTCTAGTGTTTGGTTTATTGTCTTGGCATTGTATTGGCTATCTATATTAAGGAAGTTTTTGTTGGGTTTTCTCCCCCATGAGGGTTTCTCAGGATAAATGATGTGTCTCTTGTGATTATGTTTCTCTCAGTGATCCTATCTATGTTATGGTTATCTAGTAAATTGAAAAGAAACCTAATAATAGCTTAAACTTTAACACACAATTCACTTATTTAGTTAAATCTTTACTACATTCTATCGAATCATGGGGAAAATCTTGTTCCTCTTTAAGGGGTTGACAACTTTCTTCATAAATCTCTCCTTCTATATCAGAGTGTTATTGATATTGAGCATGGTACACATCCCTGAGACCTTCTACAATCTCAGTGGTGAATCATTCGTCCTCTAAGGCTACTATGATATTTTGAAGGGCATCTTCATATGTTTTTCATCGTGGTTTGAAAAATTCAATAAACCTACTGATGAGGTCTACGAAATATGATATACCCCTATCTTTTCAAAACCCTTAAACAAATCTTGCAAAAAAGATGGCAGAGAAAGTATGAAATTTTTTACTAGAACATCCCCCCTTCCAATTCTATCTCACTTATATACTTCAAGAATTCTACAATGCGAGTAATTGGGAGACCTTCAAATCTTGGAGAGTTGTTTAACCATTTTGCATCAAAATAACGCAGGTATCCTTGAAAATGTTTAAAATCGATAGTCGGATACACTTGTTCCCATGGCCCCATGATCCCATAACTTGGAAATATCACAAAATTGAGAGTAAGGTGGCACCTTGTAAAATGTTAGTGGATTCACCAGATATCCTCTTAAGGATTATCAAAGGGATGAGGGAATCACCCTTAGTGAAGTCGTCAGGTAAGCTTTGTGAAAATAAGGCTATGGATAAAGGTTTACCGAAAAAGTGTCATTGAGGAATATTGACTCAGTGTTCCCCGACAATGGCGCCAAAATGTTATCGCACAATCTGTACTTGCCCAAAGCCCAAGGCAAGTGAATGCAAGATTGGTGTAACAAGAGGTGACCTATCACTGTTGTTGAAATAATGTAACTGCGAAGAGCATTCTTATTATTATTTTATTATTGGATTAAATCCCCATTGCGGATTAATCATGTCATTATTATTATTATTGTTATTGTATTAATCCCCATTGAGGATTAATCATGTCGGTAATTGTATAAGGACCAAATCCCCTTTTGCGGATTGGTCATCGGACAATTACAAAGGACAGAATAAGAAGTCGGCCCCAGCAATTATAATGGAAGACCCCTTATTAATTAAAGGTGGGTTTACCCACCCAGAGTGAGAGGTCGGCACTGCTAGTTGTGACCTTTCACATGTGTCAGTCTGATATAAATAAGAGGCTAGCACCTCACTTCAAACACACAACTCACTTGCTCATTCTCTTATGAGGCAAGCTGCAATTACCAGTTGGAGAGAGGGAGAAGGGTGGCACATCTCTTGGAGAGGACTATCTGTATTGGTTTGAGTTATCTCTTGAACATTGTATAAGCTATTTATGGTAAGCAAGTTTTTGCTGGGTTTTCTTCCCCTAAAGGGTTTCCCAGGATAAATGTTGTGTCTCTTGTGAATGTGTATTTCTCAGTGATATTGTTCTTATGATGCTCTTATCTATTGAAATGCAAAGAACTATAATAATGGCATAAACATTAACATGGTATCAGAGCCAACCTGAAGGAAGCACAATTTGCAAGAGGAAAAACGTCACTGTTACCGTACCCAAAAATTAGGGTTTTTCAAAAGTGAAGCTTTTCAGCTCCAAAACTACCTAGAAAGTTGCGCCCTCCCCCAAGGATCATTTTGGCACTTAGAGCGCACCTTTTCAGTGGCTAGATCTCCCGGAAAGTGAAACCCTAGTTTCACAAAGTACTAGAAAACGAGTGTACCAGAAGTACCAAAGTACCAGAAGTACCAAAAAACCAGAAGCACCAGTCCAAAAATCCGCAGATCAAGTTTGAGGGGGTAAAAGTTGGATTTTCAAAATTCCGACTGCACCAGCTAACTCGCCTCAGCCGAGCGCATCTATCCCCTGGATCAAAATTTCAATATTCAAAGTTTGAAAAATTAGGGTTTCCTCATAAAACCCTAAGTTGCAGTCTCAGAACCAACTGCAATTGCAGTTGCAGCCGTAGAACCAGTTGTAATCACTCTTGACGTTTTTGGTAATGATTACCGCTGCTACCAGATGGAGCCACTACCTACAAATGCTATCCGAGGTATGTACTCACATATGGTTAATGGTTAAACCCTAAAGAGTATTTGCAGGACAAGGGATCTTTTGCCATAGATCCAGAAGGATCTCAAGATCCAACACATTCAGAAGAATGATGCAACCTAGGTGTGATTATTCTAATATGCATCTATTTGTTATGAAATTATCTTGATCAGTGTTGCATGTTGAAGCTATGATCAAATCATTAGAAGGATTAAAAGTTGATCATAGAGCTTATCATCTAACCTAACATTTTGTCAAGATAGCATATTGTTTTAATACAACAGATAGGTTGAAGAAAGTACTCGTCACTTGAGTGAAGGAGACCTGGAATAAAAGCAAGCACTCACTCTTGAGGACAAGGCTCTAGGTTTGATTAATCAAGATTCAAAGGTACACATGACAAGCTAATGACTTTAGTTGAGATAACAATCGTCGTAAAGTATTATACTTGATAACATGTGAGAATACTTTGTCTGATATGACTAACACCTCCTCTAGGAGAAACCTCGTGTGTTAATTTCATATTGCCATGGAAGAATGCTGGGTCACAACACTAAGAGAGTGTTGACCTCATTTCGTATTGTATTCCTTACCTTTAATCTTTGCTAAATTATAAGTAATAAGCTCTAAAGGAGCTACTGTGATGATTGTTCGTGCTATTGCTTTATATTATCAAGAAGGGTATTATTCTTGCTTGTTGTTTTGTTGACCTTGCTCCAGGTCACATAGAGAAATCATAAATGAAGCAATCATCAGTGGAAAAGAAGAAGGTGGGTCACTCAGAAGCTGCCATAACCCACGCTATTGAAGAATCCATGTGAACTCTAGAAGATTAGCTCACATCAACTACAAGGCGCTACCATACATATGCAAAGTTGTCACAAGTTTACCAGAACTCAAAGGTGACCATGAAGGCGTATGCAATGGATGTGCACAAGGAAATAACATCAAGAACCCATTTCCGAAGAGAGACAACAAGGCAGAAGGAGTCCTAGAACTCATTCATTCAGATGTATGTGGCCCAATGCCATCATCCTCCAATAATGGGTATGTATATTGTGTATCATTCATTAATGATTACTCTCATAAAAGACCTGGATATATTTGAAGTATTCAACAAGATCAAGGAATTCAAAGCCTTGATAAGAGAACCCTTATGTAAGGAAGATTAAGATACTCAGGTCAGATAATGGAGGAGAATATACCTCAAAAGAGCTCGTGAACTTCTGCAAAGATGTTGGGATCAAGATCCCCAACAAAAAGATGAGTCATGCTTCTGACCTAGTTGTTAGACGTAAAGCATGACGTTGTGATTCCTCGCTTCTGACCTAGTTGTTAGACGTAAAGTGAGATGATGATATTACTTTCTTTTGACCTAGTTGTTAGACGTAAAGCAAGATGTGACTGGCACTGAGCTACCAGCTTAACCACTGTGACATTGAGCTAGTGTAGTACTGTGATGTGCCAGCCTAGTGCTGTGATGAGGTATCATTTTTATTGATACATATTTGATGCAGATGAT